>JAHHUM010000588.1:0-154973 GCA_036173005.1 Crenichthys baileyi | reverse complement strand
CATTAAAGTAGAAGTAGTGTGCATTTATCTGGATAAATATCTGGATAAGAGCAGGTTTGATTTGGCCATAATAAATGTAACATACATGACTGCAGCGGACAGGAGAGAAATTAGAGACAGGTAATATTTACTTTTTGTTAATCTATACATTTATTGTTAACTACAGTGCCAGTAAATAAAATTCAAACAAGTTCAACCTATTATGGTTATTATTATTAAACCCTGCTGGTCTTGAAAAGTTTTGAACTGATTAATGAGCTAATACCTTGTGATATTTTAGAGCATGATTTGTCATAATGCAAGCACATTTCTATAAATCAGGATACCATCGAGAAGGTAATTAATTTCAGTGATTAGATTCAAAAAGTGAATCTCCAACATTATATACATTTATTAAACAGCTATATATTTCAAGTTAATTTCGGTTGATTTTGATGATTATGGCTCACAGTTAATGAAAATCTAAGACAATTAAACCATTAAATAAAACCAATGACCTACACAGTCATGGAGAAGACTTCTCATTTGACAGTTGTCCAGCAGACAGTCATTGACATCCTCTACAAGGAGGGTAAGCCACTAAAGGTCATTGCTATAGGAGCTGGTTGTCTACAGAGTGCTGTATCCAAGCATGACTATAGAAGGTTAACTGGTAGAAAACATCACAACTGTCAGATAACTGGGAAGCAAAGCCACAACTCACAGACTTATCCAGAATATGGGCTATAATTATTGCATTTTTTGTGCTAAGCCAATCCTGAATGAAAGAAACATCGTGAGCGTCTTGCCTGGGATAAGGAGAAAAAGGACTTGACTGTTGCTCAGTGGTCCAAAGTCCTCTTTTTAAATAAAAGTAAATTTTGCATTATATTTGGAACTCAAGATCCCAGAGTCTGGAGGAAGAGAGGAGAGGTACATAATCCAAGTTGGTGGAGGTTCAGTGTGAAGTTTCCTCAGTCAGTGATGATTTGGGGTGCCATGCCATCTGCTGGTGTTTGTCCAGTGTGTTTTCTGAAGTCCACAGTCAATGCAACCATCTACCAGGAAATTTCAGAGCACTTCTCGCTTCCTTCTGCTGACCAACAGGGCTTGGCTCCTGCCCACACAGCCAAAAGGTACCAAAAGCTGGTTTAACGTCCATGGTGTTACTGTGCTTGATTGACCAGCAAACTTGCATTAAGAGGAAGATGAGAGACACCTCAACCAACAATGCAGACAAGCTAAAGGTCACTATTAAAGCAACATGTGCTTCTTTTACACCTCAGCAGCACCCCAGCCTGATTGCCTCAATGCTATGCAGCATTGACGGAGTAATGCAGGCAAAAGGTATCACAAAGTATTGATTGCATATACTATACAGTACATAGACCCACTATCCAGTAAGTCCATTTACTGTATTAAAAATCCCTTTGTATTGGAGAAACATAATTTTTGGGTTATCTGTAAGCCATAATCATCATCATTAATAGAAATAAACACTAAATGCATGAAATTAATCTAAATGAGATTTATTATATGAAGCGAAAAACTGAAATACATCTAGTTTTCAATGATATTCTAATTTACTGAGAGGCACTCAAATTATCATAATAATTGGATGTAAGAGAAACACTAATGCAGTACACCCTTAGTGTCTACTTCTCATGCAGCTTCTGTTATTTTTTTTTCCTGTAAATTCTGTAAATAAAACTTAAATTCATACTTTATTTAGCATGCAGAGGATATCTTCTGGTCCTTGTTAAAGTGTAAAACTGAGACATAGATCTGGTTTTAGTTATGATGGAAGATGGATTTACACATTAGATGTGTTAAACTGCTTCATGATGCAGGTCCAGAACTGCTGGAATAACTTTCCGAATTTACACATGAATCAGTGGAGTCACATTAATATCTCAGCAGACAACAGGCGCTCCTGTTTGCCTCCAAACTGTGACATTTTAGTCAACAGTCACCTTCAAGGTGTGTATTAGGATTTAGGTCCAAAAGTGGAATGATCCGAGTACTCAGTCCTCACGTAATTAGTCCAGATGAGACCTGAGAGACCTGAGAAGCAGACAGGATGACAAAAGGCAAAGCAAGTGACGAAGAGGAAAAGAAAAAAAGGAAGGCTGGCTGGCGGACTAAAAAAGGTGATGTCAGAAAGCAGTGAATAAAAACGTCGGCAGAAATGATGATGATCGGCCGGATCAGTGAGCAGCAAAAGCTTAGGACTGTCCAAAAAGCAAGCAGAGGAAGGAGGGGAAGTTTTAGAGCAAAATAGGGAAAAATTTAATGGAGACATGAAGCAGTGAAAGGGGAGAAAACATAAAAATCAAAATTTACTGACAGACAAATCAATTTTATATAAAATCTCTTAAACCCTTCATCTCTGTACTAATGCTACTCTGCGCTTCGATCTCATTGGCCGGCTGGAATGTCAGGTTTTGCTGCATCGGCCTGACGGTCCTCCTGTGTGCGGCTGTCACCAAGCTGACGCAGAGCTGCTGTCAGAGCTGGAGGACAGAAAAATCAGTTTTTATTCTGCTCCTCTTCCTCTTCCGAGTGACGCAGCAAAAGAGGAGAAAGAGGAAGAGGGAGAGGAGGACAGAAACAAAAGGGAGGATGCAAGAAGATTAGGGCTGCGTAAAGAAGGATTGGAGATAAAAAGGATAGAATTAGGAAAGAAGAGAATGCAAGAAAGAATAAAAGAGATGAGGATTCAATTTACAGGAGGGAAATGGGGAGATGAAGTAAGGAAAAATGAAAGAAGAGACTTAAGAGGAGGAGTTAAGGTGAGAGGAAAACAGTCTGAGACGCTTGGAGAATAGAAGGAGAAATAAGGCGTGAGACATGAGAACAGGAGTGTAGGAGGAGGAATGCGAGGAGCCCACAGCTCTGAATGGGAGTCGGAAAACGTTTGAGTTTCTGACCCCATCTTCAAATTGCCCGGCAGCAGATGCAGCAGCAGGAGTCTCCATGGCTTCTCTTCGAGCCAAATTCATCAACCAAGTGGAAAAAAACAACAAAAAGCTGGCCGTCCCTTGCTCCCCTCTGCTGCCACTGCTGATGAACGGCTGGGAAAAATGAACCGGACAGACACTTTCCCTCCCATCAGACATCCAGGAGTCTGCAGACAGTTTGTCCGTCGAAATGTTCAGCGAACCAAGAGGCTTTGCAAGAAAACACGTTGTGTTCAGGGAGATTAAAGTTGGAGAAATTATGCTGGAAAACAGCCTGACCCAGACTCCTTAGATGATTTGGTCATGTTACAGAGCCTTAAAAAATTATTTCATGGAATTTCTTCACATTTTGTGACATACAACAACAAACTTCAATGTACTTTAGTGGAATTTTATGTAAAGGAGCAACATAAAATTGTGGGAACTGGAATGAAAATGATGTCTTTTGGAGTCTGTAGCAGCTTTGCATACCTAGTTTCTACCCATTCCTCTTTCCAAAACAGCTCAGTTAGACTGAATGGAGAGTGTCTGAACATACATTTTGAAGTTTTACCAGATATTCAGCTGGATTTAGGTCTGGGCTTTGTCTAGGCATCTCTAACACATGTATATTATTAGATCTAAATAATTCAATTGTAGCTCTAGCTGTGTTTTTAGGATGTCTGTCCTACTGAAAGGTGACCGGAGCACCTTCCTCCACGTTTGCCGTGTCCCCAACAAAGTTTTAAGCAAACTGCAAATGGGACTTTTTATGCCATTCTGTCACCAATAACTTCCTTGTTGCCTCAAAGGTCAGACTGGCGGAGTGCACAACAAACAGTTGACCCAACAACGATAACCTAACTCTGATTTAAACTTCACTACAACTGTATCCCTGGCCGGTCTGCTGTGTTCCTTGTTTTTCATGATGCTATTTGTTCACTAATATTCTCTAACAAACCTCTGAGGCATTCACAGAACAACTGGGTTTGTACCAAAATGAAGCCGCACACAGGTGGACTCTTTTTATTATGTGATTTGTGAAGGAAACTCGATGCATTGCGTTTTATTTACGGGCATTAGATTAGAGGAGGCTGAATACAAATGCATGCCAAACCTCAAATTATATTTGCCTTTCTCTCTCATGTTCGGAACTTTGGACTACTTCACATAAAATCCTCACATATTATGTTGAAGTTTGTGGATTTGAATGTGACAAAATGTGATGACCTCAAAGGGACATGAATACTTTGGGAAGCCACTGTCCAACTTTTCCTCATTTTGAGCTTAAACCTGAGTTGAGTATCAAATTAAATTTGTGTTGAAGTCAGCAGCAGCATAGAGATGTTATATCACCTTACAGACGGTACATCTGCTGCCCTCTCAGGAGGAAAACCACCACATAAAGATTTAAAATGCATCGACTGTTTAATACAGCAGAGTAGAAAATTTTCTATCGAACATACTATAACAGAACAAAAAAAAAACCTAATCAAGTCACTTCAGGTGGTTCAAACAGGGAAGAAAGTATTTTCTATCTCCAAAAATCACAGAACACAAGATTAAACTGATGCTCTGCATATGTTTTCAACTTATTTTGGCAACATTTTAATTCTGTTCTTTAGACTTTCTGCTCCTGGTAAATGTGGCTTCTTTTATGATTGTAGGAAATACTGACAATAGATTTTAAGACCAATAAATGAATAAATTGAATATACTATATGTAACATATAATAAGTTAAAAATATAAAAAACCTTCTGAGCTCTTGTGGGGCTTTTTAAAATGTTGCTTTGAGGCATTTTTTTTTCTATTTGAAGGCATAAAAATATTTTGCACAGTGGGAAACAAATTAGATTTACGTGGTTTTAAAATAAACCTGATTAATTCTAGATTGTTATTGAATAGTAAAACTTCACTATTTGTTTGTTTTATTTGACATTTATCTGCATTTGTGGAGCTTTGCCAGAACTTGACCTGAGCTTTCTTCAACATGACTAACAGAACAAACGAAAAGTGAGTCCCCTTATTATCAGAACCAAACTATATCTGTAATATAATTTTAAAGGAGTTCAGTTTGTACAGGCTGAAGTATAGGAATGTTTTAAGTGTTGCATTAACACCACGGCTGTGGTTAATGTATTATTTTTAACATTTGCTACCAGGCTGAGCAGATTTCACACATGACCAACCAGTTCTGAACGTGGAGGTAAGATGCTTAGCCTTGTTAACACTAAAGATGCTCTGTCATTTCTTGATGCTACAGACTTCTGAACTCTTATATGTTTCCGAAACAAACCCTCTGAGCTGAGAGCCTCTGAATCTTTACAGACAGAAAACCTACTTAGGATGACTGAAGAGGCTTAATGTGGCCTGTTGGATTTTCTTTGTACTCTTAGCTCTCTCAGAAACATAGCAGGTCAGGAGCAGCCTGCTGCGTCTAAAGGAGCAGGTACAATCCAGGATTCATTCATTCATGCAGACACAATAATATTCCAGCCTCTGTTTTTAAACAAGCTGTGTGTTTATCACTGACTGCTCAGGTTGAACTATTTCTTCTTGAGGTTTTGCTGCTGTTCATTATTCCAGACATGATGAATAAAAAAATTTTCTTAACAGTTTCTCAGTTCCAAGTTTTGAACAAAATTAGAATTTTGTCAGTAGCATTCGTTACACACATGGATTTATTTTAAGCATTTATTTCTGATAACTTTCATGAATATGTCTTTCAGTTGATGAAAACCCCATTGGGACACAAAAGACTCTGTCTGACAGTTGTTGCAGACAGTCACTGACTCCATTCACAAGGAGGATAGGCCACAAAGGGATAGGCCACAAAGAGCGATTCTTCCACATATATTACTAGAAAGTTTAGCGGAAGGAAGAAGTGTTAAAGTAAAAATGTGCAAAAAGCAACAGGAAAACTGCAGCATTGATTGATTAAGTTTGAATTTCATTTGGAAAAGCAAACATTGGAGTGGAGACACAGAATTAGAGTTGCTTGAATTCTAGTGTGAAGCTTCCACAGCCAGTGATGACTTGAGGTGCCATTTCATCTGCCACTGTTGGTCCACTGAGTTATATCAAGTCCAAGATCAGTGTAACCATTTACCAGGAAATGTTAGAGCACTGCTTCTCTCGGGTCAAAAGCTTTTCCTTTACCAGCAGGACTTGGCACTTGCCCACTCTGCCAAATGTACCAATACCTGCTTCAGCTAAGTTATCACTGTGCTGGCAAACTGGCCAAACATTTCACACAATATTCTGCACAGTAAATGGACATACTTTACAGTAAGCCTTCAATTAAAAAAGCTTTTTTTATTGGTCTTATGTAGTACAGAATTTGGGGTTTTCGTGATCTGTAAGCCATACTCATAAAAATGTATAGAAATTAACATTTGAAAATGCGGCCTGTGTAATTAATTTATATAAGTTTTACTTTTTTAGGCAGAATACTGAAATAAGTTAACTACTTTATGATATTCAGATTTACTGAGATCCACCTGAAGCTAATGCAATATGAAACAACTTAATATGGGATGTAAATCAGATTTATGTATTCCTTTAGGGTTTTATGATTACAGAAATTTGTTTTTGGCTCCTTGATGCTCGGTCTTGTTACTGTCTGTGAGCAGCAGGTTTAATTCTTATGGAAACAGCAGAAGTTTTGAATTTAACTTGAATAAGAAGCAAATGGTGTATAAATTCTGCCAAAAGTCAAAGAAAACAGCAACGAAGTTATTTGTTCTTCATAATCAGGAGGTTAATTATCAGCAACCTTTTTGTTTGTCTGGACAAAAACTAAGAAACATTATCAGAAACATTATCAGTGGTTTAAAGGAAAAATGATTGAATGAGGAAATTCCAGCTGGCAAAATCAATACTCCACTTAGCCTCAGGAAACATTATGAAAACACAAATTTATACTAATTTTTTGAATGTTTACAAACCAAAAAGAATTTGGTGCCTCTACATGCATTTTGTTTTCCACGTCGATTTGTTTCTGCTGCTTACAAGTTTACTTCCTGCATTAATTAAACTCCTGTTCAGGCAGCCTCACTCTAATCTTGCTTTATATAAGGCTTTCTAGCTGTTAAAAAGCAATGGTTTTGACAGACTCGACTGAATGATCAGGATTTTTCTGACTGAATTTAAATTAGTCAACGGAAAATCGAACAGACTAGACAAAAACTTGATGTCTGAACAAGCCTGTCCAAATCCAGCCACCCAAATGCTACAACACAGGAGGTGAAAATCAGCTTGTGCTCCCTTCATAGAGTCTTCTGGGAGAAGGAGGCGGAGCTTCCTCTGAGGTGACAGCAGAAAGGAAAGGCAGGCGAAGTCTCAGAGGGGTTAGAAGTGGAATACCTGCTGCTGGCCATGGACTTTGGGGAAATCCTCTTTCTGCTTGCGGGTTTTGGGTCTCTCCAGGCTGCTCTGTTGAAGGTGTTTGAGTCGGGCTGCGACGGTCGGACCCTTAGTTGGTCCTGGTGAATTACTGCTGTTCTGTAGGAGAAGAAGAGCAAGTTTTTTATTAAGATAATCTGGAAAACCTAATTTTAACAACGTCTATAGAGTGGTCATTCGAGCATGGGCTGGTTAAAGATTTCTTCTGTTTTGTCACACAGCAGGTAAAATAAGTGATATTCTAAGTAAATGCATTTCTAACAGTGTAATTGACTACATTTTCATCAGATGTCAGTAACCAATCCAGTCCAAACATGAAAAGAAATCAAACCATAGATGCCCAGAAATAAGTTAGGAGTAATAAAACTTAATGATACAGGGAAAAAGTTTTGAGCACGCTTACTGAAAATGTACTTTTTTTGGCTTAAGCACCTGCCTCCAAAAATGTATGTGCATGTTCTGGTCTGGTTTTAGCTTTCTGGATATCTTTTGTATTTTCCTCTTCAGCATGATGCCTACTCTCAACATCAAGTCAAAGCTTAACAAAGTAAAGGCTGCACCTCAGTGTATATTAGATGAACTCTTAACAGTGTTTTGGGTGTTTACTTTTGACCCATATAATTTCACAGTGACAGTTGATTAACCAATGACAATCACTGATTGATGATGTCATGTTCAACAGATTCTCTTTTTCAAAATAAATGAGCTATTAACGAGTAAAAAGACACAACATTTTGAGATGTGCAGGTTTTTACTTTTCTGCCACTCATGACAACTGTTTTGATTTGAATAATTACTAAAAACATTCCAAATGTTGTAAAAAGCAGCCCAAATTTTAACAACCAACACAAACCTCTTTTTTTCCAGCCCAACATGTTCAAAAGAAGCCCAGCTGGGAGGAAAACAGTGCAGTCTGGCAAATTGCACTGTACTACACAGTTTACCTCAATCTCATAAAGAAAACACTAATCAACAACAACAATTAACATGTGCATTATGTGAACCCATGATGATGCCCCATTCACATTTCTGCCTGCTCCCTCATATATGGATGCCTAGAACCAGCCCTGATTTCACTTCTCTTTTTGAAATCTTGCACAGAGCACCGGGTCATGGCCAGTTTATGGTGTAATGATATTGTTCTCACTTCCACAATATGGCCCCAACAGTACTCACTGGAACCTTCTGCAGTGTAGAAACTCTTTTGCAACCAATGCCATCAGTATGTTTTGCAACAATAAAGTTGAGAGAGCTCATACGTTTAGCCCTCCATGAGATGTTTCTTGTGAGACACCTTAGTAATGAGACACCTTTTAAAGGTCATCAGTTGATATTGAAGCAGCTGATATTAATGTGCACCTAGTAGATGGATTGATATCCAATTAGTCATCAGCTGGTGTCAGGACTTTCCATGTCTTTTTACACCTTTTCGTCATTTACTCAATAGTATTGGCATTCGACTATGTTAAACTTAATTTTTGAACATATACAGTTTTATTTCTTTGTATATGTGGATTGAATGGATTGTTCCCAACATTTGATGAGAATTCCATGTCAATTACAACATAAAAAAAATATTTACTTAGTGATTTGTTCAATACTTACTTTACCAGATTTCCAAATTATCTGAAACCGGAGTAAAGTGAAGTTTTCAAATGATGATTTTATTTATTAATAGAAAAATCTTTCCCTATGGAAAAAAAAAAGATTGGATAGATGAAAAACTATGAATAGAAAGACACATGGATGGCAACGCAGATGAACAAACTGACAAAGAGATGGACAGATGAATTGGATGGGTAAACTGATAGATGGACGGATGGATGAATGGCTGACCAGATGGCTGAATAGGCAGACTGATTGATGATTGGATGTATGGCTACATAATTTAGAGAATGGAACAGGAAAAAAATATTTGCCCATACTTATTTAGACCTGAAAAAATACTTAAATTTCAAACTCTTCCAGACTTCCTTGAGCTATGTAGGAACCCTGTTCTCCAGCATGACTCCTCCCTTTCTTTAAATGTGTGCTTTCATTTGCATACAGCAACCAAAATGAAGAAATTACACAGTTTTACCTGCTTGTGCCCCTGGAAACAAAATAATTTTAGTGGCTGTCATTTCAGTTGCCATTAACCTTCATTTAAAAGCAGCTCTGAAAGGGTGTGAAAGACTTGCATGTAAAAAAAACAAAACTTTTGTGAGCCTAAAATCCTCAATATTTTTATTTTCACAGCTACCTGAGTTGAGTCAGGTGATAATTGCAGCAAAAAAAATTACTCAGTCCCAGCTTGAGAGGAAAAAATGAACACATCATCTGCTTCAGTCAATGACATCATAACAACAAGACTGAACATGAGAAATTCAGTAAATTAGGAGAGGGCGAGAGGAACAGTTAGCAAGCTTAGTGACAAAAGTTTAAATCCTAAATCAAAGCCACAGACATTTACAACAAGGACAGTTTGACACAGCTCTGTTTCTTTTTATCATCTTTATAAACTTGTTTGATTCAGTTTTTACCTGATAAATCACCAATCAGTTAATTAGAGTAACTTAAATACCTATTCTACAAAACTATTGATTTTAGAACTGAGACAAAATATTGTGGCTATTTGTTTTTTGTGTGCAACACAATGACCTACTTTTCACTGAATAAAAAAACAAATGCTTTTAGGAGATTTCAGTGATTTAATCAAGAAATATTTTAACTAAAATGTTTCATATAATAGGTCATTTTTATGTGGTAGGTCTGATAGGTTTGTTTTGTGGTGCAGTGAGTGTGTTTGTTTACACTCTGCTGGGAATTTTGCAAAAAAGATTTTCATACAGCATCCTTCTTTCTTGTAAACCTGACTATTTCCCCGGAAAATCACCCTCACATATCAGGGATTTGGAGTTTTGACACCTCTGTTAAGCTGCAATTAGCATTTATTGAATCACATAAGTTTATATCAAGTAGTCCTTAAGCATTTGGATTAAGAAAACAAACATTTAGCTAATTGTTAAGAACCTTTTAGGGATCATGTCTTCTGTCCTTCACCTTTGAAATGAAATTCTGTGATTAAGAGTCCTGCACTTTCACAATAAAGGTCTCAGTGATGACTGATGGAAAACATGTCCAACAGCTTAGCACATCTAGGGACTGAATTTTTTCCCACTCTTCTTTTTGAAGAGGCAAGCAAGGCACTGTGCAGACTTTACCGCCTGTTGTAAATTTAGTTAGACACTGGTAGATATGTAGTAGTTCAGTTGTATTATAACATAATACTTTTTTAAATGTAATACTTCTTTCTCTGTTTTTTTTTTTTTTTTTTTTTTTTTGCTGCTGTTTTAATCAAAATTTAATCTGATGAATTTTCAGGTAGATTGTGTATTTAAAAAGTCAGAAGCCCAATATACCAAATGCACCATAAGACCTTTCTGCAATAATGGGTCTTAAACATAGGTGGGAATTCTGTGCAGACAGGTAACCATGAAGCATCATATTGTCAGTAATTGTATTATATGCCTTTTGGGATGTTTTAAAAATATGAAATCTCACAGCATTTAATGATGAGGATCAAAAGTCAAATTTTCCTTCATTATTTCTGTTTTATATACAAATTTGTTGTATTTGACACAAATTTGAAAGGAAATTATGACATTTCCTGAACTTATGAGCTGCTCAGTCACTGTTTATTTTTGTTTTTATCTAGTAAAAGTTAAGGATAGGTCTCCCCAGCTTCTATCATGTCATCAATTAACCTTCAGCCCAGTAAGTTCTGGTAAAATGAAGCAGCAACTCGATTTACGATGTCTGTCTATAAGACAAACTAATAGCCAATTTCCCCCCTAAGTGTTTTTGTGCTTCACAGTCTGATGCCTGGATAAATTACCGTTTCCGTGAAAGGAAACACGAAACCTACAGAGATTTTATGGCTGCAAAAAGCAGATTTGTAATTATGCAACAGTTAACTTATTTTTCCTTTTGATTTAATTTCTTCTCTTTACTTGTATTTAGTCTGCATGGAAGGTTAAGCAAAGTAGAAAATAAATAGTAGTTAATAGAAAGGGTAAAACTAACAGAACAGGTCTAAAAGTGTGTCAGCAGCAGGCAACTGCTTGAGGTTTAATATTTACCTTTCTGCCCAACGACCCAAAAACGTATGAAGGGTTGGCCTTTCGTCAGCTGCTGCTTTGTTTACTACAGGGAGAATCTTTTACAGGTGTTCTCTGAAATATCTTTTTATTCATGAAGTAATGTGGTGAGAACATATTAAAACATAATGTGACAAAAGAATAGAAATATGCAGCTTGTCTATGATCTCTCCCACCTCTAGCTCAGCTAGGATCTTCTCTTCATCATCTTCGTCCTGAATGGCTGAGGCAGCGATCACAGGTGGAGTGGAAGCCGGTCGGGGGGTGTCTGATGGGGTCCGTCTCAGCTTTACCAGAGTTTTTGGCATGTCACCATCTTCTTCTAGCTACACAAAACAAAACAGAGGCACATTTCAGGATTGTGTAACAGTAGTCTTCATAGGATAGTGTCCTGTAGGTTCTAGATGCATTCCTGAAGACACCCTCTGCAGGATGTGTTCCTGCAGGGGGTGGACCACAGACCAACGACAAACACATGGCAGCAGAATGCACAATGGGAAGAAACAAGTGTGAAACTTTTTGGAATATGCTGCTGGGACGCAGTGGGCCCTGCCATCCATGTGGGTGTTGATTTGAGACATTCTGCCTGCCTAAGCATGGTTACAGACCATGAACACCATTGAATGGAAACTGCATTCCCTGATACTAAAAAAAAACAAAACTTTTGTAAGCCTAAAATCCTCAATATTTTTATTTTCACAGCTACCTGAGTTGAGTCAGGTGATAATTGCAGCAAAAAAAAATACTCAGTCCCAGCTTGAAGGGAAAAACTGAGCACATCATCTGCTTCAGTCAATGACATCATAACAACAAGACTGAACATGAGAAATTAAGTAAATCAGGAGAGGGCGAGAGGAACAGTTAGCAAGCTTAGTGACAGAAGTTTAAATCCTAAATCTAAGCCACAGACATTTAGAAGGACAGTTTGACACAGCTCTGTTTCTTTTTATCATCTTTATAAACTTGTTTGATTCAGTTTTTACCTGATAAATCACCACTCAGTTAATTAGAGTAACTTAAATACCTATTCTACAAAACTATTGATTCTAGAACTGAGACAAAATATAGTGGCTATTTGTTTTTTGTGTGCAACACAATGACCTACTTTTCACTGAATAAAAAAACAAATGCTTTTAGGAGATTTCAGTGATTTAATCAAGAAATATTTTAACTAAAATGTTCCATATAATAAGTCATTTTTATGTGGTAGGTCTGATAGGTTTGTTTTGTGGTGCAGTGAGTGTGTTTGTTTACACTCTGCTGGGAGTTTTGCAAAAAAGATTTTCATACAGCATCCTTCTTTCTTATAAACCTGACTATTTCCCCGGAAAATCACCCTCACATATCAGGGATTTGGAGTTTTGACACCTCTGTTAAGCTGCAATTAGCATTTATTGAATCACATAAGTTTATATCAAATAGTCCTTAAGCATTTGGATTTGGACAGTGGGCCCTGCCATCCATGTGGGTGTTGATTTGAGACATTCTCCCTGCCTAAGCATGATTACAGACCATGAACACCATTGACTGGAAACTGCATTCCCTGATAGATATTCTTTTTTCATCAGGATAATGTGCCTTTTGTTGTCAGGGCTGTTTTGGCTGCAAAAGGAGGACGATCACAACATTTGGCCCAAAGTCAATTTATGCCTTATCAGTATCACTGGTAAAGTGTCCAGATTGAGGACAATAACTGGTGCACAAATAAAAGAAAGTATGAGAAAGAGAATTTGATCTTCTATTAAAATCTGAAATCATAACAAAATCAGAACGTTCTTGAACTCTTAGCTCTGTGTTTTGGTGCTTGTTAAAAACAGCAGCAGGAGCTTAGCGTCTTGATTTAATCAAATTCAGATCAAATTAAATAATGAAGATGTAGAGCTGTTGGAGACACCTCTAAAATGTCACTGAATCTTATTTAAAATTAAACTTCCCTTCTTAAAAGCTGAGCTAAACTGGTACTTTTACGAATTGACTGACTCTATATAATTTAACTCATAAATCAGTTTAGTGCTTCACAGATTAAAGACAATGTTTCACTGTCATTAACTCTCAACTTTTTTGTTAAAGTACACCCTGGATCAGTGCTTCTGTTTTTTGTGTGCATATGCTCTGTCTTCTCAAACCACCAGTTGCTAATTGCTCGTCCAGCAGGAGTCGTTCCTGCAAGTCAGTGGCTTGGTGCAATCGGCTGGGTTTCCTTAGATAGAAAACATTGAACCAATTAGAAAAGTAAACTGAACTTGACTGTATTGTTTGATAAATAGGCCAAATTTGAATCTATGTAACTGGCTTTAAATTTGTCTATCTGATTGGATTGAATCATTTTTTATCTTTTGTAAAGCGCCTTAAGATGACATTTGTGGTGAATTAGTGCTATATAAACTAAACTGAACTCAAACTGAAGAAATTTGATATATTATCTGGTTTCACAACTGATCACTTTGTTTAGTTACTTTAATAGTGCCAGTTAGAACCTCTGCGTCTCACCTTCTGGTTCTTGTTGGTGATGATCACCTCTCCAGTGCGGTTCGTGGTGAGGCCATGAGCCGACGGGAAGCTTCGGCGAGGGGGAGGCGGGGGAGGAGACTTGGAGGGTTTTTCTGTTTTGTATCTGGCTACACTGAGGTCCACTGTATAATAAGGAAAGATCACGTGTTTAGTTTTATTAAATAAATAATCCTTTTTCTGCACAGATGACAGTGAAATCTGGACAACACACCTGACCCTCGATGTGAACCGCCACCCTCCATGCTGTTGAGCTTCTGAGCAGCTAGCTGCACTTTGCCAGGATGCTGGTCCGCGCTGGATATGGTGGTGGCCGTGGTTCCAGTGGTCCCTGCAGCTGAAGAAGTAGCTGTGGTGGAGGTTATTGGAAGGGTAATCTGGGGTTTTGGGGGCACTGCCGGTTTGTTTATGTGCTTGGCAGCAAAGTCTAGGTCTGGAATGGCCTTCATCAGCTCAGCCTGGGTCTCCTCCAGCAGGCGATTGATGTCTTGGGCACTAAACTGGGTCAAACTGGCACGTTTTTCCTCCCAGTCCCGTTCAGCCGCCTAACAGATATACAGACACAGATAAATAAAACACAATAGCATGAAACTACTGGCAAGATATATGGAGTGTGTTTTCTAATGCTGTCCCAACAAATGGAAAAATAAACCATCTGCTTGTGTGTGACGAGGGGTCTCAGTAACAGATTTAAAAGCTTTCAGTTATAATGTCATATGTAAATGAAAATCTACCATCTGGCAGAAGAGTAAACTGTAAATATATTTCTGTTCATAGCAGACTGAATATCCACCATGAGGTTTACCAGTCTGACTTCAGCAGACACAGCTTTGTCTGCAGGACGCCGACTTGGCAGCTCATCCAGGACTCGGTTTCTGAAGGTCATGGAGGACTGAATGTCCTGCTCGGGACCGGAGGTGTCAGCTTTACTGACAGAGGAGGACATAGGCATCCAGTTGGCCAGACCGGCACTGGTGCTCAGGTCACTAAGACTGAGAGGAGGACTGTTTAGGATGTCCAGGTCGGAGCTCTGACTCAGGTCCTCTGATCTCTTCTGGGATTGGCTGGAGAGGTCTTCAGGGGTCTTCCACACACCTTCAGAAACTTGTCTGTACAAACAGAGAAAACGCAAAGTTTCTATACTGCACCTCAGGATGTTAGGTGCAGCAGAATGATGTGGTACTTCAATTGAATATAGTGAGAATTTTAGCTTCATATTTGAATCCCTTTTATTTGGTATAAAGAAAGGAATGCTTTTGGATAAAAGCATTTTAAAAATGCAAATTAATAGGCACAACTTCATAAAATCCTTTGAATCATACACCAACTGTAGTGCATAATTGTGAAGTAAAACAAGATTGAAAGATTGTTTTCAAAAGATTTTAAAAACAAAAACTCAAAACTGTGGCATTCATTTTCATCCAGCCTCAATGAGACAATTAAACAAAGGTAGGAACACCTTTCACTGCAGTTAAAGCTGCAAGTCTTTTGAGGTACATCTCCACCAGCCTTGTTCATCGAGATACTTAAATTTTGGTTATACTTCTTTGCTAAACAGCTGAAGCTTAGATTGGATGGGGAACATCAGTCTGGACATTGACTGGGCAATTTTAACACAAGCATATGCTTTGATCTAAACCATTTCAATGTAGCTCAGGTTGTATGTTTAGGATCATTGTCCTGCTGAAAGGTGAAGCTTTGCCTCAGTTTCAATTCTTTAACAGATTCTAACAGGTTTTCTTCCACGATTGCTCTGTATTTAGCTCGTTCCATCTTCCCATCAGCTCTGACCAGCTTCCCTGCCCCTGCTGAAGAATGGCTGTAGGATCAAGTATGCCTAGTGTTTAAAACTAAATGCAGTACAGATTGAGTTTGCTATGTAATATATGGGTTTATTAAAAAGGGTTGTTTTATATTTCAAAGCTTGTTCCGATATTTTATCATCTGCCGACATAGTACTCTTCAACCCACAAAGAGGCTGATGTGGAGGTTGAATCTGTTTAGTCTTGATCACAGTAAACTCTGATGAAAAAGTCATCTGATGTAAAAATAGACCAGAATATCTCAACATTAGTTTTAGCAGCAGTACTGATCCTGAAAAGGAAATCTGACTCCTCTGATCTAACAATATTCAGACATTATCACTTTGCTGCATGGGGGGTTTAGATACTATGTAACACATTCATACATCAAATTTAATATTAATAAGGATCTTATACATGTTAATCTTTTTTTCTCCAAAACATTTCTCCTAAATCATTAAAACAACTATCTAATGAAAAAGAGGAGCGTTTGATGCGAGTACCTGCGAAGGGTGCTGAGAGCATCAATCATGGTGTTGCAACGTTTCAGTAGAGCTTCCAAGCGTTGGGGTTCCTCTTTAAGGAACTTAACAGCCTCCACCTCCACCCTCAGCACAACTCGCATCTTACTCTGTAGGCTGGGGAACTGGTCTGTAGAAGAGAGAAAAGAAGGATATTACTGAAGAGAGAAAATCGTGCCAGATACATAAAGAAAAAACAGACTGGCATGGAAAGGAAGGTCAAAGGGAGGTCAGAGATAAATATTGTGAATCAGTTGTGCTCAGCAAAACAGAGTGCATATTAACTTTAATAAAATAATGTAGAACAGTTATTAACATTCCAATCAGAGACCATTTAGTTTCTATCCAAACATTTAAAAATGTGTGCAATGTATTCAGTCATAATTAAAATAAGCATTTTTATCAAGACTACCTGTATTACATCTCTGACCCTCCAAAATTCCATAAATTGATGATTAAACTAATAGGACTCTTTGATGAAGTTCTTCACTTTCATGCCTTCTTAAAAAAGGTCCGAACCACCTTGAAACCCAACAACATCCATCCATCGTCTTCTATTAATCCGTGATTGGATCAATAAGCTAACAGGTCCAGGAAGGAAATTCAAACATCCCTCTCACCTAGCAACACTCCCCAACTCCTTGTGTGGCATCTCAAGGTGTTCCAATGGCTGTATGGACAGATGGTTTCTATATTAGGTTCTGGATATGCCCACGGGTCTCTTTACAGTGGTTCCAATTTGCCTGCCTGGAAAACCTCCAAAAATAGGTCTCTAGGAGAAATCCTAATGAGATGCCCAAACCACCTCATCGAACTCCTTACAATGTGGTGGCTCCTTTTGTGTTTAGTCTGAATGGAGACCTAATAACTGAACTACAAATTCCATGTCCTGTCTGGGAACAATAGACTGTTAATAGTGATTTCTGACAAAAAAAAAGTTGATTTACGCATATAGTTGTGGCTAAAATGTATTTATTGAGTGCTGCTACAGCTGTTTTATTATTTTCCTGTTTATAACACAATGTCGTCATGTATTTGTATTGGTAACGACAGGAGAAGCATTATGAAGACTTTTTTTGTGTATTATAAAAAATTAAGAAACGAACGAAGAGAACGAAGTGGCGATAACAGAGAATCTAACGGTGGGGTGACAGAAACCTGGAATATTTATACTGGGAAGTTTGATTACTGAATGCTACACAGGTGAGTAAGTCAATAGATGAACAGCGGTGGAGGAATACGATGCTAAGGTACCAAAGGAAAGTATTGAGAAAACCCGGAAACACAGAAAACAATGTACATGAATGCAAACATGGAAAATCCCTAAAATACAAATTAAATACAAAAAAATAACTAAACAAAACTCAAAGTCTAGCAGATCTCGACAGATGGATGGCTGAAGCAGTATGCCTTGACAGCCGTTGAGGTCTGCTGGTATTGATGTGGCTTTATAACTATCTTCTGATAACAATCAACAAAGCTCACCTTTACCTGCTGGTAACACTCCTTGCTTTACCCACAAACTTTAGCAGATTTTCTACAAGTTTCACTCTTTTCAAAAGAAAGACATGGCAACAACAAGCTTTCAGTCAATAAAAAAGGAACCCCACAGAGCTTCAGAATAAGTCATTAATATTCAGAGAACAGAGAGTAGTACACAGGTCAGGGCAGCAGGACAAGCGAGGCCAAAGCTGAAACTTCATCAACAGCAATCAATGGGTAAGAAGACTCCTGAATATCTATGTTACTTTGAATAACATTGTTTCAATGGGCAACAGTTAACGATTGCTCACACCTGAACCACAACCTCCAACTAAAACAAAGTTTTACATATGTAAAAATCTATTTTATTAATATTTATTAAAATCATATTGCATTTTCAGTGCACAGCGTTGTGCATAACTGTTATGGTGGAAGGAAAACAATATATGGTTTTCAAATCCTTTTACAAATAAAATACTAAAGAGTGTGGCATGTATACATTTGTATTCAGCCCCCTTTACTTTGAGATCCCTTTATAACATTAAGTGTAACCAACTGCTTCCAGAAGACACCTAATTAGTAAATAAAGTTCACCTTCGCCAGAGTAATGTTGTGGCGAAGTTTAAAGAAAGGTTAGGTTATAAAACGCTACTCCAAGCTTGGAACATCTCATAGAGCACTGTTCAGTCCATCTGAAAATGGAAAGAATATGGCACAAGTGCAAGCCTACCAATAAGCAGCACATCCATTCCAAATGTGACAGCCTAGGGAAAGGAGAGCATTAATCTGAGAAGCAGCCTAGAGGACTATGGTGAGTCTGGAAGAGCAGCAGAAATCCACAGATCAGGTAGAAGAATCTGTTGGCAGAGCAATAATAAGCTGGCCTTTATGGAAAGGTAGTCCCATTTGACATGAGCCAAGCAGGGGTCACAGCAAACCTGTGGAAAAAGGTGCTCTGGTCAGATGAGACCAAAATGAAACTTTCTGGCCTACATTGTGTTTGGTAGAAATTTAACACTACACATCCCCTGAACATAACACCCACAACATGAGACAGGTGTGCTTTTCTTCAGCAGGGCCAGTGTTGGATGGAGGTAAATGCAGGGCATTCCTGGAAAAGAAAACTGTTAGAGGCTGGAAAAGACATCAGACTGGTTGAGAAGTTCACCTTCAAGCAGGATTACAGCCCTAAACATAAACCCTGAGTTACAATGGAATTCTTTAAATCCAGGCATATTCATGTGTCAAACTGGCCCAGGCAATATCAAGACATAAATTCAATTCCGAAAATGTGACAAAACTTGAAAGTATATCTTCACAGAAACTCTCCTTCCAATTTGACTGGGCTTGAGCTATTTTTTCACAGTAGAATTGGTAAAAGTGTTACCTTCTATGTGCAAAGTTGTAGAGACAAACCCCAAAAGTCTTGCTTATACTGAAAAGTTGTGCTTCAATGTACTGAATCATTGGTGCTAAATAGAAACTTCTCAGACTTATTTGTTAAAAACCTTCAAAACCATGTTAAATCGTCTTCACTCATTTTGGTCTATAAAATACATTTGAAACCAGATAATTACATATGTTGTATGAAATGACACAATATTTTCTCACTCTCTGACAATACAACTAAACTTTTCCTGTTTTTGTCAGGCTAAAATGACCAAACACCCTCTTTGCTAAATGCCAAAACAATGAAAGAAATTTTTTTGAGATTTTTTTTTAACTTTGTTCACTGTCAGAAGTTTACAAACATTTCACAAGCTATTTGGTAGAATTGCCTTCCTTTTTTCATTCATTTTTTGGCACTAGTGGCCTTTGTTGATAGTTACCAGACAGGAAATGGGCAGAAAGAGAATTGGGGAGACATGCAGCAAAAGTCTAAAGGTCAGGAATCGAACCCAGGATGGCTGCGTCGAGGAAGATAGCTCTTATATATTTGGGGCGCCTGCTCTACCGTTACACCATGCATTGCCCCAGAATTACCTATTAAATGGCATGATATGGATCAAATGGTTTTGCTATCCTTCCACAAGATTCCCAGAATAGTTTAGTCAAATTTTGGCCTGGCTTTGTGATGGCCACTCCAGAACATTGACTTTAATTACCTGAAAGCAACTTTGTAACTAATTTGCCAGTATATCAAACTTCTTACTTTTTTCCTACTAACAATGTGCAAACGGGCAATATGCTCATACACTTAAAATTTTGTTTCATCACACCAAAGGAAAATTCTTCAGAAATTAAGGTATTTGTCCCTGAGTGCATTTGCAAACTGTAATTTTTTTCTGTTACTTTTGGAGTAATGGCTTCTTGATCGCTAAATGGCCTTTCTAGCACTCTCTTACCAGCTTCAGCGACACCTTCTTCACAAGGTCTTTAAGTTTGTTCTGTGATTGATACTCGTGTTTCACAGCATAACACCACGCTATGATGTCTGGACATTTGTATGTCGTTTATACTTGCCGATAATTGTTTGAACAGATGAAAGAGGCACTTTTAGGCATCTGGAAATTGCACCAAAGGATAAATTATACTTGTCGAGGTCCAGAATTTCTCTGATATGTTGTCTGATTTCCAGAGACTTTCCATGTTGTCAAACAGGGAAGCAGTGTGTTTAAAGTGTTACCTTAAAATAACATCCAGGGGTGTGCCTCCTTTTAACTAATCAGAAGCTTACAAAATCCTTACATCATAACCCGGGTTTTACCAAATTGGTTAAAGGCATAGAAATTTTAGTGGATGTAAACCTCTGAATTTAAAAAAAGTAACTAAAAACCCTCTAAAAAACCTTTCGTAATTTTGACATTCAGCATACAGAAATCATTTTGTTAATCCTAACAATCCAAATGCAAGTTTTGTCAGATTTGATGTTAGACAGCGAGGAAGAAGGTTATGCGGTGTATATTGATGCTGATGAGCTGAAAGTCAGTTGTGTGTAAAGTTTAGACCAGTGGATGCCGAGCACCTACTGGATTTAAGAAACAACAGATATACAAAACAGCATTTACTTTTGAGTTCAGTGAGAGTCTCTCCCAACATCCTCAGCTCTTTGCTCTTCTGCTCCACTTCCCGCTCCGTCACCAGGCCATGGTTGACAGAAGAGTTTCTCTGCAGCTCCTCAACAGACTTCTCCAGGTCGCTGTAGTGAATAAACAGAAAACCCAACACCCTCAGATGATAGCTCCACAACATTCTATTTTCAACATGATTTTCTAACCAGACCAATATAACTTCTTTCACAGACCAGTTGCTACATGTTCAGCAATTACTGTATACGTCTGGGTTAACACAGAAAAGCGGCTAATTGGAAAATACAGCCATTGTTGACTCCCCAGAGTCTGCATAATCATTGAGACATGCAAAAAAAAAGGAGAAAACAAATACACCTGCAACTAATTAAACCAAACTCTGCACAATAAATTACAATAAAAGCTCATAAATATTAAAATCTACACTCCTACAGCGCAGATGCTCCTTAAGCTTCTGAAAACAGGATCAATCCATCTTTTTCCTTCATTGGATGGAACCTGGAAATCAAACCTTTATATGTATCCTCATTTACTCATTTGCCCTTAGGCGTGAATGAGTGTGTGCGTGATTGTTTGTCCTGTGTGTGTCTGTGTTGCCCTGCGATGGACTGGCCTCCTGCCCATAAACTGCTTGAGAAAGGCACCAGCTTCCCCGCGAGCCACTATGGAAGAAGCGGTAGAAAATGACTGACTGACTTTTTGCTGTAGTTGCGGCTGCAAGTGTTTTTAGGGTATGTCTCTTCTAGCTTTGCACATATATAGACTGACATCTTTGCTCATTCATCTAAGCAGAATTGCTCAAGTTCTGATTTAATGGTGAGCATTTGTGAACATCCAGGAATTTGGCCTGGACTTTGACTGGGCCACTAACAGGCCTTGATCTTTATTAATCCATTGTAGCACTGGTTGAAGGTGAACCTCCACCCTCGTCCCTATCTTTTGCAGCCTCTAAAATGTTTTCTTGTAGAACTGCCCTGCATTTAGCTCCATTCATCTTCCCCAACAAAAGTACCATAATATATGACAGTTTGGATAGTGTGTTCAGGTTAATTTGCAGAGAGGGTAACACCCCCCACCCACCCCATTTGCAGCTTTTTTTCTTATGATCAACAAATGCAAACTGGCATCTGTTAACTCTGCTCTGAACTCACTGCAGCTGCTGGATGAGTAGTTCCTCCTGGTTCAGGTACTTCAGCCTCTCCTCCTCCACTAAGAGGCGCTGTCTCTGGAGTGGGTCTTCTTGGGGTCGCATAGCATCCAACATCATGAGGCTCAGCTCAGACTCAGTCTGACGCAGTAGAGACAGAACGGAGTCCTGGTTTTCCAGCTGAGAAAGCAATTCTTTTGTCATTTTTAGGGTTTTTGTTATATAAAAATATCTGGTTTATGAAAAAAACTCAATTCCTAAAGGTTTTAAATGTTTATAGTATTAAAATAAGAGATTGTCTTTTTGTTACATTAGGTTCTATTCTGATGCTTTGGTTCTTTTACTGAAGCTTATTAAAGTCGTATGGTTCAAGCAGTTGTAATTGAGAAGCAGTTTTTCCATTATTGTTCAGGTGCTTTCATTAGGAGGTCACCATAATCCAGAAAAACAAAAAGGTTGCAGAAATCTATTTAAGTTCAACTTTGAGGTGGGCCTTTGAATGTCAGTTTTACATGACAGTCTTATAAATAATATAAGATGTGATTACAATTGCATCTCATTGAACAGTTGTGACGTCAGGATATTTGGACAACATTTTGCCATTTGCGAATATCATGAACTTGTTTTTTTTTCAACATTTACCACCAGTTTAAATTGGGTTTACACTGCTGGTGGAGATGAGCAGTACATAACTGTGTCATCTGCATACAAGGACATCACAAAAACATCCTTATATTTTGACTAAAGACAAGGTATCCTAATGTGGAGCCCTGTAAAACTTCTGGATGTTGGGAGAAAATAAAAGAGGAAATAAACCAACTACAATGTACCAACTGTGTGTTATATTTTAAGTGGTGTGGTTAACTGTATCAAATGCCTCTACAAACAAAGGAAATGAACAGTATATGTTTTTTTGCAATAATCTGAATCAATAATGTCATTCATTTGGAATAATAAAGTAGTGATTTTCAGCTATTTGTCTTTAAATTTAAAAACATGATGTTATTAACAGATTTGCACAGAGCAGTATTTATGTTTAAGATGATGGGTTGAAGGTCAAAAGGATTTATTTTACTTCACTTAAGATTTTACAAATATTTGTAGAAGATTCTGATGATAGTTTAGAAGCATAAAAGTCCACACACATTTTCCCGTTCATAATATATAATACTTGTACTAACGTGTCTTTCAAGTAATTATATATATATTTTATATATATAATTTTAAATGTTAAAAGTAATGATACAACAGCCTTATTTACAAGAACTTTTTTTGGCCTGCTTGTTTTATTGCTTTCATTAGTTTAGAATCAGAATTAGCTTTATTGGCCAAGATGTGTTTGACTTGATGTTTGACTTCAACTGACATGCTCACAGCAAACAAACATTGAGTATAAATATGTAACCTTCAGAGGAAATGAAGTAAGAACATTATTTACATATGTATATGTTTGCACATTTTTTTAAAGGTAAGGTGTGGTAGTTTTACAGTGGAGTAGCTGTCTACTCAGGCTAAAAGGTGTACATTGTGTTCAGGGAGACAATAAGCGTGTCTGTGACGTCTGGTTTTTGCAAATTGCATTCTGTAGTGCAGTAGTTTGTGTGCAGGATGTGTAGAGAGATATAGATTTTCCCCTTAAAACAAATGTAATAGTATTGCTTGTTGATTATTCATTTTTACATTTTTTTAATTTTTTTTGTATTGTTTATTTCATCAAAATTAAACTTTCAAAGTTTTTAATAGTATTTCTATATTTATTTATACACTTACTGTTGACTAAATGATTTCATTCCAGAAGTTTTGTAGCTGTGTTGCCATTACAGATTTTCCAGAAACAGCAACAAATAAGTAGTCCAAACATTGAGCAGCTGTTTTCAGTCCACAAACACACCTGCATGTTGCGCAGCTGCGACAGCTGCTTGCGCAGAGCGTTGGTGTTCTGCTGCAGGCCTTGAAGGTGGAGCTGCATCTGCATACGGGACACGGCCACAGGCTGGTTGGCCACTGAACATGGAGGCGGCATCAGGGCCAAGGGAGCAGATGGTGTCAGAGCTGCTTAACATAAACAAAAACTTAAGTTAGTGAGCGCTGCTTCGACTTTTATTCTTTGATGCCTTTGAGGAAAATTCAGAGCTGATAGAAATTGTCCCAAAGCAAACATTTTTTAATAAAGATTTAAACGTAAAATTGACCCCTCAGTTGTTTGAATGTTAAATCTGTGGTAGATAAACTTATTGTTATCTACCACTTAATATTGTTTTAAGAAGTATTTCAACAGGACAACATCTATCAGTGCTGAAGGTCAAGAGGGGACACTACAGCAGACTGAACAATAAACAACATGGGAAGGCTTCAAGGACAAATATGTCAATAATGAAAAATGTTTTCAAGTGTCTCATTATAACACCGTCCCAAGACAACTGAAATGTATGAGAGCTTCCAAATCTGATAATCCTCTGAAATGACAATAACAGCTAAGCTCCCACGGTAATTAGTGTATTGGGTTACATGAATCATGCAGAACAGGAACATGGAAAGGAATTCAGAACAGAGTTGCATTTAAGCTGACTTTAATCAACTTAAACAAAAAAGAACCAATGTCAGAAATCAAATTAATATTTTAAACACATCACAAAGCCTCGCAGGCAAGGTCGAATTGTTTAACTGACCGAAGTTTGAATGATAAAAGCTATAACATAAAGAGCTTAAGGTACTGTGAGGCCTGATAAAACATCACTGCAGATGAAACATCTAATTTCTCAGTGGTCAAAATAAAGATGCAGAACTGAAAGATTTTAATTAAATAGAACCAAAGTCACAGCCTGAGCTAATCTCACTTTTGTTAGTGACCATCATTCTAGGAGTACGATGGATGGATGGATGGATGGATGGATGGATGGATGGATGGATGGATGGATGGATGGATGGATGGATGGATGGATGGATGGATGGATGGATGGATGGATGGATGGATGGATTAAGAGCAGTGGTGGATAGATGAACAGACTGATGGACAGATGAACAGGAGAGAGACAGATGGATGGATGGATGGATGGATGGATGGATGGATGGATGGATGGATGGATGGAGTGAGTTCCACTCATTAGGAGTTCCACCTTTTAAATTGAATTATTAAAATAAATTAACTTTTTAATGCCATTCGAATTTATTGGGATGCACCTGTAACCGCACTGCAACAAACAAACCATAAAAATCAGTAGGTATTCATATCTATCCAAACACAATTAACTCAAAACCAAAATAATAGGCAAAAACTCACAGAACATTTTGTGAGCTAATGTAATGCAACTCAATGAAATCTATCTTAAGCACACAACAACAAGGAAAATTGAACGACAACAGTTGTCAGAGAGGCAGGTCCTTTAAGACAACACACGTAAGGTATGTAGACCATTTGGAAGCAAATGGATCTCCAAGAACAGGATAATAATGAAGGATTCAGGCTGGGGCAGACAGGGGAACGAGTTTCAGACACTTCAGGAACACAAACTGTAGCTACCTTTCTTTTTTTTAGTTTGTCCAGCTAAAACAAAATGAGCAACAGTTACAAAGCAGCAAGAGCAAAAGCCAGAGACACGGTGAGAGAAATAAAAAAAGACAGCCATTAAAATCAATCACATATGACCTAAGCAGATAAGCAGCAGCTGGTCTTAAAGACAGAAAAGCTAATTTATGTGGCCAGTAGGTTGCAGCTGTAATGAATAGTGAAGGATTGACTAGATGCAGGCAGTGAAAACTTACGGTCATTTCCTGAACAGTCACTGGCTGACTCAAGCTTCTCCCTGCAAGACAGAAGTGGAAATTTTTATTTTGTCTGTGTGCATTCAGATCAATTGTTCGAGAATCACAGTATTCAAACACATCAAGACCAAGTATGTTGCTTTCTCCGTCACATCACCACCTGCCAATTTTATTTTTAATATTACAGAAATTCCTATCTGCCTGGATATTACATTTCAATATTCAATGAGAATTACGTCTAATGCTGTGTAGGAGCAACATAAGTAAAACTTAAAGATTCCTGAAAAAACAGTTAACTGAAGGAGGTCAAAGTAAACAGACAAGCTTACTTTTTTGCTAATCTGTGTTTAACTTACGGACTTTCAACTTCAGGCGCTCTGGTCAGAACTCTCTGCAGCAGCCCGGTCAGGCTTGCTATCTGCTTCTCCATTGCTTCCATTCGCTCCCTGGATTCAAACCAAAAATCCAGAACATACTTTAACTAACAGACCTTTAATGCATATTTTATACAGAGCACTTAAGTGCAGCAACATAATTATCCACTAAGGCAATACTGATCAATTAAATTCATCACATACTCATTGTACAAACAAGAAAATCTATTTAGTTTTTTTTCAGCTATTGGTAATAGGTAAGAATCTCTCTCTCTCTTACTCTCATACTTATCTATATATCTATATAGAGAGAGATGTGGGATTTTATAGCTCAATGATGTAATTTATTTATATTTCTGCATTCTTTGATTTTGCTCTGCAAGTGGTTATGTTTTCTTTTTAGATTCAGCAAACAAAACCAGCAAAGAAAGGAAAAAGTAAGCACATATTCAATGAAACAACTGCAAAACATTTTCATAAAGACACAAGCAATGTTCAAGCTCCTCAGTTTTGGAGAAAATGCATCCTCTGGTGGGCTTTTCTGCACACTGTATAAGCCTGGAACTCAAATGTCAGTTCATAAAGGAGCCCAGGTACTTATATTCTTGCACCCCTTTCATTGCCTGTCCATTTAGAAAGACTGGAGAGACAGGGGTAGAAGCCTTCCTAAAATCTATGCACATTTCTCTTGTTTTGGAGACCTTGCCAGAAAATCCTGGAGGACAGGGCCGTGTCCAGTTAGGGTATCACCATTCAATAGGGACAAAATTACTAACTCGTCAGCAAACTTTATAATATGATAATTTTCATGCTGGCTTTGGCACATCTTTGTGTAAAATAACAAAGGTGATACAACGCAACACTGAGGCACACCTGTAGAAGACACCACTGCATCAGACAATGTGCTGCAACATTAACTTTGAACCACTGGTTCCTTTTATTTTTCAGGACACAGCATTAACAAAAAGTGTCATGTTGACATGGTTGTTGGTTCCGGATGATCTGATACTAATATTTCACAATCTGCCGCGATTTTTAATGCTCAACCATCTCTCAGAACTGCCTGAAACAAAAAATATCCACTGAGTGGCAGTTGTGCGGAAAGCAATGTCTTCCCCATTTCTATTTGCCATGAGAATTTAAGGCATTTCTGAAGGCAACAAGTGGTCCAAATTGGTACAAGCATGGTGTACCCAAAAAAAGAGGTTGTGAGTGTATATTAGGCAGGGTGACCAGATCCATATCAACAATGTTAGGACCGCTGGGTCTCATTCCGGCTGCGAAAAGCGGCTGATGTATGTACCTGACTTTTGTGAAGTGCCTTGAGACGACGTGTGTTGTGAATTGGCGCTATATAAATGAACTGAATTGAATTAAAGACCAGACCATGCGTCAGCTGAAGTCCTTGAAACTCGCAGGCAAGTAAGGCTTCTACTTTGAAAAATCCTTGGATCCAAAATTGACTACTGTCACGCCCATCATATGCAACAAAGTTCAGTAATGATTTGCTGTTCGAGTACCCAGCACTCATTCATAAAAGGGGGTAACTAAGACAAGCTTGATAATCTCTTCTGAGGCCTACAGGAGAGGCAGGTCTAATTGAACCAGCTTCCCCCACGACCTGAAGGCGAGTTATCGGACCGGAGTTCGGCCAAGTAATATTTTGTTAAATATTATTTTAATATATCCTTAATAATGTTTCCTTAAATATTATTTTACTAGAGCTGCATGGTGGCGCAGTTGGTGGCGCAGTTGGTAGCACTGTTGCCTGGTAGCAAGAAGGTCCTGGGTTTGATTCCCGGCCGGGGGTCTTTCTGCATGGAGTTTGCATGTTCTCCCTGTGCATGCGTGGGTTCTCACCGGGTACTCCGGCTTCCTCCCACAGTCCAAAGACATGCCTGTTAGGTTAATTGGTCACTCTAAATTGCCCTTAGGTGTATGAATGAATGAGTGTGTGCATGATGATGGTGGTTGTTTGTGTGTTGCCCTGCGATGGACTGGCGACCTGTCCAGGGTGTACCCTGCCTCTTGCCCATAGACTGTTGGAGATAGGCTCCCCTGCGACCCACTATGGAATAAGTGGTAGAAAATGACTGACTGATTATTTTACTAAATAAAGACTAATTAAACACCACTGAAAATAATTCAACCAGATGGTTGTTTTTATTAAGCAAATCATTCTTAGAAATATTATTTTATTAAAATAATGTTTTTCCCATCTTGCATTGTGATTGGTTATTTGATGGTATACTAATTGTCTAAGTTCCAAGACTAACTTAACCTCAGATTCCTGAAGATAATCCCTGGTTCTGAAACATAAATAACATTGAATGGTAATGTAAAAAAACAAGAGGCAGCAAATATTTCCATTTGAGCATTAAGCAAGGATTTGTTTTTTGTTTTTGTTAATTTCTCTTGACAAAAAGCTTTACTTGAAAAATTCAAAAAAGAATATAAAATCAATTATTTTACTTATCTGAGCTTATGCCTGTGAGACCATGAAGCTTGCCACATTTTGCCTGAGAAAGAACTGTTAAAAAAACAACTGATCGAATTTAATTCAAGTCTGAAAATGTACAGGTTAGTGAATGTATTTGTGATCTAACAAAAATATGAAAAGACCTACAGATGATCTGTTTGTTGACCACATTGCAGCGGACTGCATAATTTGGTAGGTGTTGTATGTTATTCACTGACAATAGTTAAGATGATACTTATTTCAAAACATTAAAACTATAGTGACCACGACACCTTGGATGAGACCTTTCACCCACATTTCATTCATCTGAACAAGGCTTCACTATGACTTGAGACTGACTTGAAATAATCTTTTATTCAGCAAATGATGTTTCTGAGCATCAAAACATGCAATGTTTATGAACATGGAGCAACATAATCAGGATCTGTTTGTTTCTCAAAATGCCAGTGAATGCATGTCAAAGTATTACAGTAAATGATATTTTTCTGCCAGATGAGAAATCTGTAACTAATTTATGATCAGTTGTGAATGTGCACTTGACTTTGTATTTTCCTGTTAACACCATTTGTTGAGACCTTAAATAGAAGAGTTTGCCACAGTCAGACAGAGCAATAGTTTATCAGCAGGCCGCTGGCAGTTTTTTTTTTTTTTCCTTGAGGGGTGTGTGGTTTTGAAAAAAAACCCAAAAATTAGAAGAACCAATTTGTCATCATGGCTATCCAATGCAAGGTGGCCTGACACTTTCTGACACTTTCAAATTCTATTGCTGAGTGGTGATCAGGATGATAAAGAGCAGAACATCTGACATGGTCAGAGACAGACAAGATTCAAGCACCAGCAAAGAAGGTCTAGCTCAACCGGAATCAAAAACAGCCTGATCACCTTATTTGACAATTGGTTGTGTATTCAATTTTTTGTTTGTTCACTCAATCTTCTTTAAAATTCCACCAGTTTTGTTTTCACATACCTAGTGTAGAGAGAAAAACCAACTTACTCAATGGGTGTACTGTTTGTATCAATGACTGTTAATATTAATTTCAAATTCCAAGACAGAAACATCTGAAACATCAAACACCTGAACCAGATGACACAGGTGCTGAATCCTTTCCATAACACAATCGTCAGGTGAGCTCCAGACGAAGTAAGGCACTTTTAGTAGGGATGGGTGACATGGGCTAAACCTCATTATATTACTCTATTGTTTGGAAAACTGACTCAGTCAAAAGCACCAATTTGAAGCTGTTTTTCGATATGCTCCAGATGTGATCTTTAACAAGTTCAGTTCCAAAAAAGCAGCATTTTGGCTTCTCATTGAGAAAAAAACAAATATTAGACTCTCTAACATATCCACAACAAACGCAACTCGTGATCAAAGACAAATATAATTCCCTCTGAACAATAATCAGACCACACAGATGCTAATCAGTGACAAGATTCCAAAATTACCTGCCAGACACACAGAAACTAAACGAACAGTTGGTACAGTATGACAGGTGCACAGGTGAACCAAGCCCCAAAACTTCATACCAGTGTTCAGGGATCACTGACTGTAAGAGCAACCTTCTAAACACATCCCCCATTTTATTAGAGAAAGCATTGAATGCAGGCTAAGTTTTCTTTGTATGTGTGATGAATCTGAACTGGCTCCATATGAGACATCCTACCTGGTCTCCGTCTCATTCCCAATCAACGGTGGACCAAATCCTCCAGCGCTGCCTCCTCCATCCCCTCCTCCAATCAGGCAGAGCTGCTCTGCTGTTAGACCCAACCCTGGCCCTTGGCCTCTGGCTTTGGGGCTGTCCCCAAACACAGAGGAGGTAACAGAGTCCCTTCTTAAACTCTGCCTCCCTGGAGAGCCCCGAGTGGACATGGTCCCCCCATAGGAATCCCTCATATCAGGTATCTTTTGAGGGGAGGAGGGTGGTGGCACCCTCAGACCCATAGCCAACATGGAAGCAGCATAGGCGTCATTGTACAGCGGCCCTCCAGCCCTGTATAGAACACCGCTTTCCATCAACTCTCCCTGTAATGCTGCAGCAGAGTAGGAGGTGAGTGACCGAACTGATCCAGGTCCTGGTCCTCCTCCACGGCGGTATAAGGAGGCGTAAGGATCGGCTCGGGCCGGTAGAGGAGAGTGAGGACCTCCTGCAAGGCTCAGCCGACTCGTGTCTGGGCCCAAAGCATATGGGTCTGCGTAGATCCCACCTCCATCTCCTCGCAGCAGCACCATGCTCCGGGAACCGCCCACCTCATCGTCGGGTTTCACATCTCTGCGCTCCAGGATGGCGCTGGAAGAGGTGCAGAAGGCCGGCTGGGTGTGGTGGGGCTGGTGGAGCTGGGGCTGCTGGAGGGGGGAAGAGTGGTGGGACTGGGAGTGTGGATGAGGTAGGGAATGGGTGTGGTGGGGCGGCCCTGCATAGGAAGAAGGCCTCCCAGAGCTGTAGAGCAGGCGAGCACGGGATGGCGAGCCTTGAGGAGGTGAAGCGGAGGAATGCTGGGAGGACATGGCGGGGTTGCCCAGGCGACGGTTTGATGGAGAGTCTTGGGGTGCGTGCACCATATCCCTCTGCAGAAAAAAATAAAATCAAATATGCAGATAATCAGGTCTCTTTATAAACTGTACAGAAATACAGGACATGATCAGCTGGCTGTAACACATCCCTTCACACGTAAACCACTTACAAGTATTTCTCAGTAAGTCAATTTATTTCAGTTATATTCAAGAAGTACAACTCAGATTCAGTGCACACAGAGATACATTTCAAGTGTTTAATTCTATTGTTCATTAGACAGTCTCTGACACCTTCCAAAAGGAGGGTAAACCACCGAAGGTCATTGCTAAAGAAAGTGATTATTCAGAGACTGCTGAGGCCATGCATATTAATAGAAAGTTGAGTGGAAGGAAAAGTGTGACAAACAAGAAGTGTAAAAGTAGTTGAAAACTGCCTATTCAAAAGTTTCAAGGTGTTGACTGCAGCTGTAGTCAGCGCTTAAAGAGCCACAACACAGATGCATCCTGGACATAAGCTACATGTGTAACATTCTTTGTGTTAAGCCACTGCTGAACCAGAAACAATGTCAGAAGCTTCTTATCTGAGCATACCCAAAAAAAAAAACATGCAGGTCCGAAGTCCTCTTTTCAGATCAATGTAAAGTTTGTATTCCATTTGGAAATCTAGGTAAAAGAGTCTGAAAGAAGAGTGGAGAGGCTTAGAATCCACATTGCTTGCAGTCGAGTGCGAAGTTTATTAAGTCTTAAGTCAGCGCAGCCGTCTACCAGGATTTAAGACCACTTCATGGTTCTTTCTGCTGTCAAGCTTTATGGAGATGATGATTTCATTTTCCAGCAGGAGTTTTCACCTTCCCAAAATAGAAGTAAATATAACTGCTTTAATGATCTTGGCATCACTGTGTTTGATTGGCGAGCAAACTGGCCTGACCTAAACCGCATAGAATATCCAGAGTATTGTCAAGACGAAGATGAGAGATGAGATGAAGGCTGCTATTAAAGCAACCTGGGCTTCCTAAACTTCTCAGCAGAGCCACCGGCTGACAATCTCCACAGCATTTTTCCACTTTTGAAAAAAGTTCACGCTGTGTGTATTGAATCTGTTCAAGGGTTTCAATTTTTTTAATTGAATAACTGAAATGAATTTTATGATATTCTAATTAACTGAGATGCTAGTTAACTGTACAACGCTTGCTTTTAGTTTGGCGATTTTTACCATAAAAATCTAAATTCCAGCCAGGGTTAACTTTACCACATATATTCTGTGTTAGTCTTTATTTGGTAAATGATTGGTAGAGAAAAAAAATATATGTATTGTGTAACATTTCAACACTTAAAGCAGATTTATAAATGCCTATAAGAATAAAATAGTTAATCTATTTTTATTCTCGGTGTGGGAAATGACAGCTTTGCAGCTCAGTGTGTTGTTAATCAAAGTTGTCCTGATCTACAATAGCAGCTGAGAAAAAAGAAAAATCGCACTGCAGGTTTCACAAACAGCAACGCTGTCTATTTCCACATATAACTGCAACTATTTTATAAAATTGTATTGAATCCAAGATATTAAAAAAGCTGACAAAAGTAAACACCTCACCATGGTTTCCAGCTAGTCTGAGTTTACTGTGACTTCACATAGTTTACTGTGACAAAACGGCCTCTTTCAGGGCATTTTCAGCTGACAACTTATTGATTGAGGATACAAAGGAAATCTTTGGGCATCAGTCTAACATGTTAGAGAGGAAGGAATCAAAGCTGAGCAGGTCTGAAATCAGCAGGGGTTAGCAGACAAGAGTAATGGATGAGGCAAGAAAACACAAAGAGAAGACAACGCTGTAATTGCTCATGACGCACAAAGCTATCTCCAAGAGACGGTGCAAATTGAAATGCCAATATTTCCACATAATAACCCTGAGGACTCCTGCAACAACACCCTGAGGACTGTCTCACAGACATCATCTTCTATTTTGTATCTTAGCAACAGCTTCTTTCTTTAACTACACTGAGGACATACCGAAATCTTTTTACCCCCCTGTAGTCTGTAGTTTGTCCCTTGGTGTCATTTTAAAGCTGGTCGATTCCCTCTGAGAAAAATCTGCCAATCAATCTCCCCAACCATCTTCTGCCCTCCAGGAGCAGGCTTGGATTGGCCTCTGCAGTCCCGGTCATGCTTTTATGTTCTGTAATCAGGGAATAATCTTGCCTATACTGGCAGGAGTACAATAACCCCCACCCCACCCCCACTCTACCCACATACATCCCAGTCCTCACCTTGACAACAAGAGCAGCAGCCAATGTACTTTACACACATAAAAATCGAGGTAATCCTGGCTGTTCGATAAGGCTGTAAAACGCTCTGAAGATTTCAGAGCGGAGCTGAAGCCAGTGGTGGATCCCGTGGGAATAGCTGACCTCCAGAACATTAGCGGGCAGCTGCAGATCAACCTCAGGCAGGCAGAAACGCAATCAGACACCCAGGCATGTAAACAAAAAGCCTCAGAGCTGTTCGGCTGCAAAGAAATCAGCAAACACTCTCTCCCTGCAGCTCTTAATTCATTTGAGCTGTTTAACATGCAGACTCACTCTACACTGAGTGAACACAACATATGTCTGCCTCTGTGCAATGTAATTTATCTGTTTAGAAATGATTTCTTTCTGTAAGATCAGCTTTCTGTAAGATATTAAGTATTTTTTAATTACTGATTTGCAATGGTTGAAGTTGCTCCAGCTATATTTACACATTTAAATCATGTTTCCTCCTAGAAACCATGTTTTTGTGGGTCATATTCATAAGACAGCAGTTACTAAAATGTATGTTTACCGTGCATTGATGGATGGATGGATGGATGATGGATGGATGGATGGATGGATGGATGGATGGATGGATGGATGGATGGATGGATGGATGGATGGATGGATGGATGGATGGATGGATGGATGGATGGATTGACTGATAGATAGATAGGAGATGTGATGGCTGCAGTTACAGTCACACAAATTAGATCATTTCTATCCAACATCACACTGCTAGAGTAGAGAATTACACATTTCACTGCAGTTATATTTTACTTTCTTTAAATATAGGATTTAATTTAGAGATTAATAAAGAATTGTTTTTGGTTTGGAATTAGTTTATTTACACAATTTGGCACTGTCTTCTAAAAGGTGTGCACGTTTTAGTTTCCCTTGTTATGTGTGTACTTTTGACTTTATCCTTTTAGTTTTTTGAGTTACTTCAGTGTCAGCTGCCCCGTTGCAGGTCTATTTGGTAGAATTAATGTTGTTTGTTGCTAGTTTTTGTGTTTATTTGTTTTTTTTTGGAATAGTTTGTTAGTTTGGCTTCTTTTATGGGGCCAATATCTTGATTTTTTTATAATTTATCCAAGTTTGTTTTTCTGGCTTACAAAAAAGCCCATTTTTTTTGCACTTTAACCTGTGCCTGACTGTCCTTTACTGCTCAAACCACCACAGGATAATTGAAGAATAGTTGGATTAATGACAATCCAAATATTCTTCTCATTTTCCTTCTTTTCCATGCTTATCCAGACATGGAAAATATTACTGTTTCCAAGCTCCACCTCCCCGGGAAAAAAGAATTTAAGTGTTATCATCTACAGTATGTCTTCTGTGTGGATTTCTAATGAGTACGAAAGTCTGTAAATTTGGCATTTTTATGACAAAAAAAAAATAGAGGAAGCAGAACAGTTATGAGGCGAAAAACGCAAAAGTTTTTTTATAGATTTTTTTATAGCGGTATTTCAGCTTTTTTCTCTGAAATGACCTGCTGCCACTTAAACGGGAGACTCATTTATGTCCAGCTGATTTTATGACATATTGTTTGTCAACAAGAAAAAAATATAAAGATTTGAAAGTGCAGTTAATATAATTATCAAGCTACAATCAGTGTGTATAGGTAATTAATAACTTTTTTTACAATCTAGCTCCAATGTAGACTTTTACCATAACCTAAACAACTACAATACATTTTATTTCATAGGAGAAATGATGCTGATGAGTAACCAGCATCTTGTAAATTTTCTACCTATTGGTGCTAATTGTGACTGAATCTGGATTCTGTGCCACCACTTTGCAGTTTAGCACCATAAAAGTGTAAAGTATCCTCTTTATCTCTTTACTTTACTAACCTCTTTACTTCGTTCTCAGACTGCAGGTTTACTGGTGGTTCCTAGAGTCTCTAGAAGTAGAATGGGAGGCAGATCCTTTAGTTATCAGGCTCCTCTCCTGTGGAACCAGGCGGACACCCTGTCTACTTTTAAGGCTAGGCTTAAAACTTTCTTTTTGATAAAGTTTATAGTTAGAGTGGCTTAGGTTATCCTGAGCTATCTTCCTTATTTTACCTCCGTCTTCTTCTCCCCTTGTTGGATAGAGTAAGGGGGAGTCAGGTTTAGCCTAAACCGGCTCAGTTATGGTTGAGGTGCAAACACACCCTCCATTTCTGCTACCTGTATGACCCCCTCTCTTTTCCAATGGTTATGGTCAATCTGACAGAGAGAGGTATCCCAATTGTTGTGGTTTTTAGTATAACAATGGCCATCAGTGGGCTCTAGATGGACAAACTGTCTACTTTTAAGGCTAGGCTTAAAACTTTCCTTTTTGATAAAACTTATAGCTAGAGTGGCTTAGGTTATCCTGAGCTATCTCTGTAGTTATGCTGCTATAGGCTTAGGCTGCTGGAGGACATAATGACCACTTTCACCCTCTTCGCTACAGTCTCACACTACTCTTCAATTTTGCATTATTTGCTGTTATTTCAGCTTTTAACTTTGTTCTCTCTCTTTTCTCTTCCTAGAAGCTACACCTGGCCTGTCTCTGTGTCTACCTGTAACACCTTTCTGGAGAGGGGCATCGTCCGAGCTTCTGCTGGCAACAACTTAATGCTCACCCTCTACCTATGATCCACATTGCCCTGTCTTTCAGTGTTTAACCCTTTCTCTCGCCTAGACATGGCGATTGACTGAGCTTTACTGTAACTAACTCTACGTGCTCTCTTCAGACTCTAACATTGAAAACTGGCTCAGAGTTTATCTGTTCTTTCTTTCTAGGTGAAACGACTAAAGGAGCTACATCCATTAACATTTACCTTTTCCTTCCCATAGAAAGTACTCCTGGATCAGTGCTTCTTTGTTCTCTATGTGTCTCTGCTCTGTTCTCTCTAACCCCCAGTCGGTCGTGGCAGATGGCCGCTCACACTGAGCCTGGTTCTGCTGGAGGTTTCTTCCTGTTAAAATGGAGTTTTTCCTCTCCACTGTCGCTACATGCATGCTCAGTATGAGGAATTGCTGCAAAGTCAACGCCAGTGACTGTCCACTGTCTCTACATGCTCATCCGGGAGGAGTGAATGCTGCAAGTCACTGACTGGATGCAATCTGCTGGGTTTCCTTAGATAGACAAACTTTTTATCCAATTTGAATAAATAACAGAATCTGACTGCACTGTTCAATTTTTCGGATTAATTGTAATGCATGTACCTGACTTTTGTGAAGTGCCTTGAGACGACATGTGTTGTGAATTGGCGCTATATAAATAAACTGAATTGAATTGAATTGAATTTATAAACATTACCCTGTTAGATAAGAATTATTTATATTGATTACAATGAGTGAACAGACTTCTGTAAAATCTTCAATATTTTCTTAATTTAGTTGACTGAACACTTACTCTCAAATCTCCGTTGGCGATGTGGGGGTTGTGGTGTCCAGGGTAAGTGCCGTAGATGGGCTCTTTGCAGTAAATCTTAATTACACAGCGGTCCTGAACGTCCCGAGGGTCCTCCAGCTCATAAAAGACGTTACGAGTCTCATCTTTGATGAGCAGAGCTGTGTTGGGGGACCTGCAGATCATGGATCATGAAAAAATTTAAATCTATGATAAAGGTCCCTAGAAATACAATTTTAGCACCAGTTACCTAATAATACAAAATGATGGTGATTCACTCACAGACAACTGGAAGATCTTTACCTGCATGAAGAGCCCTTAATGAAAGAATAAACTAAGCACTGCCTCCTGGCATCAAAAAGTTAAACATAAGCATGCATGGGTTAAATGTTAGCAGATTACACAGACAATCTATGATTAACATCTCAATGGACATGTTTCGATCACATTGTTTAGAGAACAAGAACGAGTTTACACCAGCTGTGATTTTAAGTGGTCTTTCAAACCATGATAACAGATTAAAAAAAGACACATGGTATGTTGGTCTTTAGGTTAAGATGTTTATCCAACAGAGCTGAGAGTAACAACGTTTCTTTACCATAAATTCATTAAATATACATCATTATCAACCCAATAAGTTTCCAATATTTTTCCTGAAACTAGGTCAAAACACACACGTCACAATGCTTTGAAAGACTATAAGCACCATTAAATATCTTGTCACATTACTACCACTAACTAATATGCGTAGAGTGGATCATAATTGTGAATTGCCGGGAAAAGGTCACTTTCTTTTTTTTCACAACATAAAATCTAAAAAGTATGAGGAATGTTTTTCAACACCCTTGCACATAGCCAACATGCAAAAATGTTTGGTGGAAAACTACCAATGCAAATCGACATAAACACAGCATGTTTTACACCAGGGCGAAACATGGTGGTTAAATGCATGTTTTTCGTAACTTTTACACTCAAACAAATCTGAGAAGTTGGGTGTGCATTTGTATCTATTGTTTGTCTTTTTACAACCCACCATGTCCTACTCCAAAGAGCTTTCCTGTCCCTGCAAAGGAAAATCATTCCCACAGCATGATGCTGCCACTACCAAAAGGCCTAAATGCAATTTTACTCTCTTGGGAGCTTTTCTTAATAATGCTCTCTTAGTCCAGCAGTCAGTTCAGATAGATGGCCATGGTTTAGTATGTTTGCTGTTGTGTCATGGATTGAACAGTGATCTCCAAGATATCCAGTGCTTGAGATTTCATCATATAACTGAGACTAACAAATATCTGTCACATATTAAGGAGTAAAGATGGCTGAACATAAATGAATGCCACACTGTTTCAGAATCAGAATCAGAATCAACTTTATTGCCATGTTTGTGCAGACAAATAAGGAATTTGACTCTGGTACACTATGCTCTCAATAATAAAGAATATCTTTTTTAATGTACATATATACCCAATTTACCTTACAATCCTTCTGCTTTACAGTGACGCACTACTGTGCATTTGTCTATCACATAAAATCTCCCAAAAAATACACTCCTGATTGTTACAATTTGAAAAAAATCCAAGGGGTGTGGATACTTTTGCAATGCAAAACAGAATCCTGATTCTGTGGGAAAAAAAAAACAACTTTTCATTGGGTTTCTTAACTGTTGGGTTTGTGTACTAGTAACAAGCCAGCAACAAAGTGAGGTGGTGTTTTTTACATTTTTTCCTAACGCCTGTAAAATGTAGGAGCTGGAATTTCCTTCAGGTTGAGTATTTGGGAAAGTCTGAGATAATGTCTCAAAAGTGGCTCACATTGTGTTGATGCTTTTGATAATTTTTTTAACTTTTCTTTGCTGAGAGAAAACACTCAGCAAAGTAAAAAGATCTGTCCTTTGGTGGAATTAAGCTAAGAGTGAATAACAAAGACTGTCAACTGCAGCATTTGTCCATTTTTCAAACATGATTCTTCATTATTTTTGATAAAATCTGTACTACTCAAACTCTGCGGATTTGACCTAACTTTCAATCATCACTGAACAGATCTGACTGACCTCTTAAAAAGCTACACACCATTTGCCTTTTTGGATAAATGCTTTTAATTTACGAACAGAAAAAAAAATCAACCACATTAAACATTTAAGGCTTAGCTAGATAACCTTTCTTTTCATTCATAGCCGTTTTTGTACTTTTGAACCTCCCAATCTGAGATTGATTTATAAAGCTGGCACTAAATGAAGTGTAAATGTAGCGTTGCAGAGGTTCAGACAAAGCCTTAAACAGATCGATAAACATCTCAATGTAGAAATAACTTGTGTGCGTAGCTGTGAGTCATCCAGGCCTACCTGAGCATGGCCATTGTGAGCCTCTGAGGGAACATGTGCACAATGAGGGCCCTCAGGGTGTCCAGGCTGGTCAGCTCGTGGGTCAGGTGCACCCTGCGAATCTCCTCCCCGAGCTGGAGAAACAGAATTCCTGCAAAGATGGATGAGGAGGAGCAATGAGGGAGATTCAGGAGGCAGCAAAGAAAGAGGAGACAAAAATGACTAACTATTGTAATTCAATTTTAAAAGTTATGTTGAGTTAGGGGAGGGATGTCCATGGCTTTGCTTTAATTTAGAGCAGCACACAGAGGCTCTGCCAAAAACTAACATTTAGTTTGTAGCATTGAAAATAAATTATTCACTTAAAGCATCATAGCTGTCACAATCAGAAACTGCTTGGAAAATGGTCTTGACATACATGCTAACAAAAATTACAATTACTACAGTGTCCCACTATTTCACTGTGACACAAAATGCTTCACCGTCCTCCTCCTCAGATGCTGGAGGGGTGCTGTTCAAGAGATGAATTTTTTTCCTGACTAAGCCATTTCATAGACATGACACCCTGTCTGACGGGATCATTCAGAGAGAAACGTGTTTTTATTCAAAAACAGAACTAAACTGTCAATAAATAATTCACATTCAGCCCAGAGTGAGTTAGTGTGACTAACCACTGACAAGTCAACCTTACTGATAACTTACTAACTTTAGCATATATCAAAATGAATCTTCTGTCAGCCTGAATAAAGGGAGCATAGATTAGTGGTGAAGAAGGATCTGCAGGGTCCACTCCTCAAAGTAAGAAGATTTATAATGTTTATACATAATCAGTGCTAATTACCAAACTTATTCCCATTTATGCAGTTAACTTAATAAGATAAAACATTTAAACCGGGTAAATGTGAGACATTGGACAACTCAGTCTGCACCTAGAGATTCCTAAAGTTGGTGAAAGAACTGTATCAAGAGCATCTGGACTTCTTGTAATTCTTGAAGATGTTTTAACCTCTTCCAGTGGTCTTCTTCAGTTCTAAGTTCTTGGTGGGGAGCAGCCAGGTATCCAGGCTCCTGGGTTTAACTCACATGCAAATCTGTGCTGCTCATCCCTCTGCATGTACATGTTTTTTAGACTACATTGACCTGAATGACTGAAAATCTACACTTGCATTTGCTATGATTAGTTTTCTCCATTACACTTTGAATTATGCCCAAACATCTTTGCTTTGGTCTCATCAATCCAAAGAACATTGTTCCAGTACAAAGTAAGAAGTAAGATAGTAGGCTTTTTGCTTTAACCTGTCCAAACGAGTCATACTTATTGATTCTCTATTTGTAGTAAATTATCTTTTTCACTGTAGAATGACGGACTTCAAATTGTTTGGATATGATCTTACAACCGTTCCCATATTGATGGTAGGCAACAGCTGCTTCTCCAAGGTCATTGCTGATGTCTTTTTATCTTGATATTGTGTTAACACACACCTGTATGCTCCAGAGCGGCAAACTGACCAAAACTGCTGCTTCTATAGGGATCATCATAACGATGATGATCAGAAACCATTTGTCCAGTGGGAATAGTTATCTTGTTCATGTACACAATTCCAATATATTAAAATAATAATAAGCGTGTATAAAAGCAATAATCTTATGAAATCGTGATTGTAAATAAACATTTTTTTCCACTTTTGGTATGGCAGTTGTTAAATTTCATAATAGAATTAACCTAAATTAAAATGAAATCTACCGAGAACATAAATGACCAACTGATCTAAAATTTCCAGTTAAAATCCTCCATGAATTATAAATCTAATGCTTAAAAGTGAAAACTTTGCAGGAATGTTTGTTTTATAAAGGGCCACCTTTACAATAAATATGTCTGCAAATATGAGTAACCAAATTTAAACTGTTCTTTGGCTATGTTAGAGGTGATTTCTATTGATGTCTCTGCTGACCAGTCAGAAAATACAGGTTTTAAGACCTGTCTATGCTAAATAAAACGTGCTTAATAAAGTTCAGTCAGTGTTTTTCTTAAGAAACAAAAATATATATATATGTACAAATTTCAAATGCAGCTAAATGTAATTTGTATCGTAATTCTGGACTTAAGACTTTAATACAAAAAACTGAAATCATATATATATATAAATATATATTCTTTCTGTTTGTGTCATCAGCAGCCTTTATTTACAGTAATCAGACAGAAAAACGACAGAAAGAGAAGGAGGGTAGATGAGCATCAAAGGTTCAAAGTATGGCGATTGAATCCTGGACAGCCGTGATTTGGGGCCCTGTTCCATCATTTTCTGCCCCAAGAACATTAAATTAAATGTTGTATGACTTAAATATCTAAAATATCTCTGTTGTCCCAATCAAAAGTTATTATGAACTTATTTAAAAAACATGGTGCTAGTTTTACAGAAGCACAGCGGCCTGACCTGGCGCCCGCAGCTTGGCTTGGCTTGACGAGCGGGCCAGTGGAAGACTCTGGCGAAGTCGATTCATCCGGTTAAAGCCGAAGGGGATGTCAGGTTCAGACATGGTCTCCAGATTTTCAGCTGAGGCAAATGAAACCCTGTTGGCCTGGTCTGCGAGTGCCGGCTGTGTTGGGCTGAGTCGGGTCACGCGGGGCGTACGACTCTGAAACACAGGAGAGAAAAAAGAATCAGTGCACAACAGAAGGCAGATGCTGCTTCACGATTTCAAACCGAAGTTGCTCTGGCATATTATTTTAAGAAATAAGAGGTTTTCTCCATCAGCCCTTCTGAGGAAGCTGTTATGATTTGGGGTTGTTTGGTTTTTGGTTTCTGGATTTTTCTTCTCAGTTTTTGAATCATGCTTCTGTTTATTATTTTTCTGGTTATGTTTGGTTTTTGGTTCTGGTCATGTTTTTGTTTGTATTCAAGAGTCTCTGTTCTTGCTCCAGCCACGTTCTGTTCTGTCTGTTAATTATCTTTATCCGGTTCACCTGCTCCAAATTAATCTGTCTCCTAGCTCCACCTGCTTCACACTCCTTATATACACACCTGTTCAGTTAGTCATTGCGGAATCATTGTCTCTACTCATGTCTTGTTTTGTGGACCATGCCATGCCTGTCAAGTCAGCCTGCTTCTGTTTTGTTCCTGCCTCTTCTAAGAGTGAGTTTTTGTTAATTAAAGCCTAAAGTCAACTACCGTCATGCTGCCTGCTTGTCAGCGTTCTGGATTCCTCCGTAGCACAGATCCTAACAGAAGCCATACTTCAGTCTTTTTCTAATTGTCCTGTCATAAATTTCAACATTTAAAATGCTAACTGAGCCCTGAGGAAAACAATGAGAGGACAGAAAAATTACAGATGGTGCTGAGGAATACAAGCAAACAATGACATCAGGAAATCTGTTCAAAGAAAAAAGTCACAGATAACACAAATATTTCATCTCAAAGACTAAACATGAAACAAAACGTATCCTATTCAATTAGAGCTGCACAGCCTGTCAGGTTAACTAAAGCAGGTCAACACTTCACCCCAATCAGTCCATTCAGAATGATCCACCTTAACGAGAAGTTAAAAAACCAACAGAAATTGTTTTTAAATCAAATGAAGAAAGCATGGGCAGATAAAGGAGTCGAGAAGCGACAGCAGCAGCTGTGCTACAATAAAATGTTTCACCAGAAAGAAAATTGACCTAAAGGAATTTCTGCACCTGGACTCGAGTTACCACAGAAACATGCCACAAAGTTCTCAGTTACTGAGTCAGCAAACATCAGCAGTGTGAAGTTAATGACCTTAACTGGTAATCCAGATTTCCAGTGATTTTTCAACTGTCTAATGTGAACCCTCGGGGAGCCCAATATTGAAGGGACTCTCATTACAGCACAACCAGATGCTTCTGCTGGCTTTTAATGAATCCTTACTGACGGACATTTTCCACCCCAAAGAGTCCAGTAATGAGCTCCCAGAGAACCTTGAGAAGAAGACTGTCTAGCTAGGGTCTGAGATTCGTATTCATATATGGTTTGTGGGTGTTTTTTGACTTCATGAGGTTACTGCAGGCATAGCCGTGACGTGCAGGCATACATGAGTGAGCAAAAATGTAGGAGACACCAAGAATCATGCTAGATAAAAAGGATAAAACTCAGATCATCACGTGCTGATGCTAAACATCTCTCAGGGATTCACACATTCCACTTAAATAGAGATCCTTTCTTCATAAGAAAACACGTGTTAACAGTGAGGACAGCCTGACTGCATCTCATATGTTTGGAGATTTACGGTTTAAATTTGGGTTCGACAGCCAGACGCAAACTTTCTGCTTTCAGCCACACAAAAATTGAGCTACTGAAGGTAAAAGAAGTACAGCAACTGGGAATCGTAAAGATTCTGTGAAGTGAACTGTGAAGAAGAACATAAAGAGGAGCCGATAAGGGTTAAAGACAGAGCACACCCAAGCATAAAGATGCTGGAGAAATTAAGAAAACAGGGAGAATAAACAGGAGAATGAATAAATAAAAATAATTAAGCACTGCACTCTTTAACTTATATTTCTTTGTGCATTTCATACACAAAGTAAATAAATCTCAATGAACCTTTGCTTCACTCAGACGATAGCCATCACACATTTTGGCTGTAATTAAAAGAGCAGAAGAAGAATCACAGCAGTAGGTACTGGTCATTAGTTGGTTTTTACAGTTTATGGAATATTGAATATAACCCCATAACTACACCATAGCCTAGCCAAATTAACAAGACATTGGCATTTAGAAAAAAAGAAAGATAGATTTATTAAGAGAAATGTAACACTGTCAAACCCTAACAGTTAATTTCCACACCTTCGGAGGTGCTACCAGTCAAACCAGTAAAACCCAACCAAAAACCTCCACTCCAGACAGAGACAACAATGCACGCAGGATCTGTTAAACACATTTTTTTCCAGGAAAAGCATTCTAGACCTGGGGTCACAGCCTTTAAATATGTACATATTTAAAGGAATAATACACTTACATCGCAGCGTAAAGAGAGAGTTCCCTTCAAGGTTTATGTTCAGATTAAAAGCAGCAACTTTAAACTTTCTCTAAACTTACAGCTAAACATGTCAGGCATTAAATGAGCAATGAGCAAGTGCTAAAGAAGGTGCAGGTACAGATGCAGATGTGTTGCCCCCGGGAAAGATAAGCAAAAAGACAAATAAAATCCAACCTTTTATTTAGGAGCAATAATTCATTGTGGTAAATAACCCACATTCATAAATAATTATTTTTTACTAAATCAATGGTGGCACAATCACTACTGATTTAGCTGTCCTTTTTTCCAAAAAATAAAAATAACTCCGGCTCCTTGCCATAACACAAGGATGGAGAGAGCGATCTTTTAACAATCTCTCACCAGGTCGTCACAGGTCTTTAGTTATGATCTCTTCTCTTTAGCCGTCCCCACAAGCTTTCTTAAGAATCTGGGTCTGGGGTCTGAAATGGCCATGGTAAAATCTTGATTTTGTGTTTTGAGAACCACTGCTGTATTGATTTGGCCATGTGTTTTGGGTTATTATTTGGATCAAAGACCCAATGATGACCCCATTTCAGTTTAAATTGTTCTTGTATTTCAGAGTTCATGAGGCAATGCTATCTAATTATTTTTCAGGAGCTTTCAGAAAAGAAAAAGACCCACAGCATCACAGATCCTCCACTTTCCTCAAAGTAAACATAAGATGATTTTCCATTTATCCATTCTTCATTTCACAACAAACACCCACATAGTTTTTCCTGTCTAAAAGCTCAATCTTACTCTTAGTTAAAGCCCTGGTACAATACAAAACAAAATGATATCAGTCAGTCAGTCAGTCATTTTCTACCGCTTATTCCATTGTGGGTCATTTTAGTAAAATTTAACAAACTCCACATGAGGGTGTTTGTGACGGTAGGACAGAAAATGCTAAAACAACCAGCTGGGATGTGAATGGCATCTAATGGTTGTTTTAGAGCAGGGGTGTCAAACTCCAGTCCTCCAGACTTTTAGACTCACCAAACCACATGGCTAAATTGCATCCTCAGCATGTAGTGAAATTCTTCACAGTCCTCCTAAGGACCTAATTATTAATTTCATGTGTGTTGAAGCAGAGAAACATCTAAAGGTTGTAGGGCCTTGGCCCCCCAAATTTTTAGGCCAAGCCTATAAATTCATTTTATTTTAATTTCATCTGACAACATTTCTACCAGAGGCCCAATCAGTGTGAAGGGTTCTGTATATGGTTTTGTTTTTCTATAACAGGTAAATATGCGGTTGAATATCCATGAAACCTTTACCTACACATTAAAATTGTAACATTCAACCATGTAAAACCAAGAGAAAAATAAAAACATGCATTGATATTCATGAATATTTCTTAATAATCAATTAACCCAAAAGTTAGGCTTAAAATGTGGTTTTCTTCCGAGTCAGAAAACCAAACAGATGTTAAAGGCTGAGTAATATTGTGTTCAACTGTAAAAGTTGGTGATAAACATCAGTGAGGATACTTAGGTTTTTTTCCATCAGCAACGCAGCGTGACTTGTTGGCTGAGTCTTGTTGCTGTTGAGATTAGTAACAATCCTGCAGCAGCTGTGCCAATCAGGATTATATAGAGCTCACTGCAGAGCTCCCTGTTCTGGAGTGTTAATACAGTTTGTTCATTAAAAGGTCCAACAGTTTGACCTCTCTGAGATTTAACTACTCAACCTTTGCACCATTTTTTTCTCCAGACTCAAAACAGACTCCAGAATTTAGAGCAATCCTGCCGGCTCTTTGGATGTAACACCAATGGAATAAATGTTTGTTTGTTTTTTTTAATCCATGTTTATAATAATTTATTAATAAGAAAAAAAATGGATGGTACTAATCTTATTGAATCCACACAATTTCTTCTTATGCTTCAACAAAGACAATAACTTATTTGTGTTTTGCAGGTATAAATACCCTGGCTGCTGAATTTGTGAAGTAATTTCAACCATAAAATGAGTGTGTGGCCTCTAAATGAACCAAAACACTAACTGACAAATGGTTGTGCAATCAAAATGCATTATCTTTTCAGATGGGGATTCAATCACCCCATGATTCAACAGCTTGTGGAACCTCATTTAGATTTAGCAGTAGTAACTCTCAGTAAACCTTGGTACCAACAACCAAGCCATGTTCAAAGTCACTTAAATCCCTGTTTCTTCCCTTATTCTGAAGTTTGATTGGCCATATGATTGTTTGATCAACATGATTGTATGCTATTTACTTTAACAAGCATCCTTTCATGCTGCATGACCATCTTGGCAGATGTTCATTCCTAACCTTTAGCTTGCCAGTCGTATTTAGTATTTGCATATTTAGTAGTGGTGAGTGTTTGAGACCAGGACAAAAAACAATGTTATAAAATTGTTTCTCTAACTCAATCAAATTTTTAAATATGCATTTGTTTTTTTTTATTTATTTATCAAGAATGAAAATGTTGTATACTAGGACATTAATCACTTTACAATCCACACTTTACATAAAAAAACACCAAACCTGTAATAAATATCATTAGCACAGTTTACAAATTCTGCTGTTAAAATCTATGTGAAAAGTTGGAGATACACAAACAATTGCTTTATGTTCTGGGAAAATGTTTTGAGGCATTCCTACTTTGTGTAAATTTTGAATGGAACCAGATCAATAATCTAGTAATCCTGATCCACAGTTCTCCAGGCTTTCTAAAGATCTTTAAAAACCTTCTCTCTGAACTTTAGTTGGTTTTTCACTCATCTTGAGTGCAGTAGCTGATACTTTTTGAGTGGAAGTTTTTTTTGTTTGATTGGCCGGTTAACTCTGATCAATGTACCATTCAACCATTGAATAGTTGGACAAGTTTTGCACCAACATTTAACAGATAACTGAGCAAAGAAAGAAATTAAAATAAGATCTCTGAGCACTTTGTTACTAAGAGCATGCTCAATTTACAGTTTAAATTATTCATCCAAAACAAAATTATTATTTAAACTTTTGCTTGAGTTCTGCTGTTCCTTACCTCTTTTTCCAACATCATCTTCAGGCTTTTCTAAGTATATCAATAGCTCTCTCTGAAGACTTTCAGGCAACTATTCAGATGAAAGTTTCCCACCAGCTAAAACATGGAGTCTTGATTGATGAAAACAGCTGTGCACAGCTGTAACATGCCAAACCCCACCCGGCTGCCACGCCCCCTGACTGAGATTTCACGGACATTATCTCCCCCAATACCCTTTGGGGGCTTCCCCCTTCCCGTAAGAGGCCCCTGATTGACTGAGAGCATTTTGGGGTTTTTTAACTGTCAAACCACCATGTTTCTGCTTTTGAGTTTTCTGTAAAAAGTCTTTGGGGAAAAAGGTGTTTTGAAAGGACTTTTCCCACGTGTTTATGATTTGGACAGGCAAACTCTTTACAAAAAAACCTCGGTGGGAAAGGGCATGTGTGGACCGGGAAAAAATTTGACATGCCCAAACTTTACGAGCCTCAGGGATTTGGGATCAGAGGTCCTCGCAATTTCTGCGGGAGCAGTTTTCCCCTTAACGGGACTTCTAAACCTTGTTTTTATGTTAAATTGAGAGGAGAATGTTCTTGTTCAGCTTCATTTCCAGATTTTCCCTGGGGCAACTATGCATGCACAGTCCTTGAACTTGTTCAGATTTAATCATTTAACAACAGCAAATTACAGAGTGTTCTATTGGGATTTTAAGAAACAGACCAACACAAAGTAGAGTATAATTATAAAGTAGAGGGAAAGTATTTTCCAAATAAAAACGTGATGAGTACAGATTTTCTATTCAGCCCCCACCCCCCAGCTCGAGCACCCAACAGCCTGCCTTCACAATGCCTCACTGTTGGAAAGGTGAGTTTGGGGTGTTAATGTCTCTCCAGTGTTTCGCATGTCGGCCAAAAAGTAACATTTTTGTCCAATCTGACCAGACCACCTTCTGTTCCAGACATGGGTTGTGGCAAAATGCAAACAAGACTTCTTCTGGCTTTCTTTTTGCCACTCTGTGCATGACTAGATGTACTGTCAACAAATTCTTTCACCAAGAGCTTTGGATCTCTGAAGCTCCTCCGGTGTAACCAAAAGGCCTCTTGGCTCCTTCTCTGATTACGCATGTCACTGTAAGTGGAAGGGCCATATCTCTGTATTCAGTTGTGCAACACTTTGAAGATTATTATGTGTGGTGTTTAAAGCCAAAGATACTGTTTTGTAACATCACCTTGCTTTAAACTTAATCACAACTTTTTCTGTGAGCAGTCTGCTGTGTTGCTTGGTCTCCATGATGCTGTTCCATCACTAATGTTCTTTAACAAACCTCTGATGTGATTTTCAAACAAGTGTATTCATGCTAAGACCAAACTGCACATGGGTGGACTTTGAAGGCAATTATTGCTTTTTATGTAGCATTTCATATGAGTTATCAGAGTAAGGGGGACTGAATACAAATGTAAGCCACAATTTTGTGCATCTCACTATTTAATTAAAACTGTTAACTATTAAAACTATTCAAAACCATTGACCAGTGGTTGAATTTATTGTTTCTTTGCAAAAGGATGTTCTTTGAAGGTCTTTTTTTTTTTTGGTAAAAACAAATGAATCCTTCTTACAAATTAAACCATTTCAGTTCAACAAACCTGGCAGTGGTGGCATATGGAGGAAAACTGCCGATGAGTGATTCTGGCCACATGCCGCAGCACAGTGCCAGTTGGGGAATACCGCAGCCATCTGACTCTTTAAGCCTTTTATAGGCAGAAAACACTCATGCTATTCTCTTAGTTAGGTTTGGGAATAGTAATTTTCCACCGAGCGTTATGCACAAGGGCCTTGGAGGCAGTCATATGAATGGCTTAGATATGACCTAGCTCAATAAGACAAATATGGCGCCGCTAGGACTGGGAAGCCTTTTTGTATGGAACCTGCTCTGGTCGTATCCTTTAAAACTAAACCAGAACAACTTTCAAAGCTTCTTTGAGGGGCTTCAAGAAGAGACAAAACCTTCAAAGAACATTATTTAAGTAGCACACTATTAGTTCAGCCATTATTCTATACTTCTGAATAGTTTGAGGTTCAGTTGAACAGTGAGATGCACCAATCAGGCTTTTCCTGAAAAACACAGATCTAGGTACATGCTGTTTATAGAGTGAAAATAGTGGGAGGTCTTAGTTTTGATAAAGATAATTAATAACAAAAAAAAACAACACATTTTTAACTATTCGATCTGCCAATTACTGTCAAGAGCCAATCAGATTCTGATCTCTGGCTGACTGATTGCTGCATTTCTTATAAAAAAAAAAAGACCACAACAGACATACACTTCCTGATGTGAATCCTATGGATTTTTCTCTGTATGAATGCAAAAAGCTGCAGAAAAGCTACCATTGAGCAGACATTCCAATGTCAACAAACTGGAGATCTGACATATACGACCATCCAACCAGACATCACAGATACAAACCCACCGTCCCATCTCCATGTTCCTGTCAAAGAGGAACAACAACTCGCCATTAAGTCGTAATGGAGCTGAACAAATGAGACCAGACTCCCTGTTATTGCAGCCTCACAACTGATCATCAACTGTAAAGCTCCTTTGAAAATGTTCACTGGTTTATTTCCTCACTATATACTGCTCACAGTAGGGTAGAAGGGTTCAGTTAGGTGTTATTTTTTTAGTGTGCAGTAATTTATTTGCAGTTTGTAGAGAGATTTCTGGTGCTTCAATCTGTGCAGAGACAGCTGAAGACCTTCAAGCAGCATTTTAAAGTCAAGAAGCTACAAATCAGTCTACAGAGTTATCTACAGTGACTATAAAATTAAACAGCATAAAAAAGTGAGATGCTTCAGTGTTTGTTTTATTTTGTTTGTGCTGCAGTGATAGCAATATGCTGAGCCATATTCTTTGTTAAATGCTAATACTAGGAGCACTTCTCACATTCTCTTTGAAACATCCTCTTTTCTCAGTTTATTGTTAAAATATTTAGCAGTGATGCAGTTAAAAAATGTGACCTGTTGCACTGGAAGTTAATATGGAAGTAGCTCCTTAAATCTGCAGTTGGAGAAAAACTTAATGTGAAGTCAAGACAGATTTATAGATGGGGACTAAATGGAGAACCTGACTTCTTTAGCCTGACCGCTGATCTTGTGGGTGATAATCTTCTGGCCAGGTTTTCATCTATGAATCCCTTCATTCATGGGTTTCGCTTGATTGTCATTGGAATGAACCCTATTTTGTTAATGATCTGTACTGCAGAAATTCAAAAGTTGTATTTAGTAATAATTCTGTAACTTGGCTTAGCAACTTTATTAAATCTGTGTGTCCTCGTTTGAGCTCTTCCAAGTTTTCATCATTCATGGTTAAACTCCTCATCGCCTGACTTCTTGCTTGGTGGTACTAAATGTCCTAATAAAGAGAAGCATTGCACATAATGGAGTCTGCAAGGGCCATTTATTTTTAATAAGTGACTTGATTCTTTTGCTGTTCTCATCTCTCACTTTCTCCTAGACTTGTCTCCTCACAGTTTGACCCAAAACAGACTGGGGACTTATTTTTAGAAAAGAAGAGCTGAGAGTGGTTGTTGGGGTGCTTCTAAAATGCATCAGCTGTGTCTGGTTGTATCAGCACTAATGTCTTGAGTGGTTTGTGTCACAACACATCATGATCCTACCAAGGGGAATTACAGAGGATTACAGGTGGGGTCTCTGCTAATTAATACCGAGCTTTTAAAAACCTGTGATTAACAGTTTCTGCTCTGATGGAAGTGGTCTGTTTTAGGATGGCAGTACTCTCATTCATAGACTGGGAGTTACTGTGAGAGTCTGATGAGAATTAAAGTATGTTAATCATATCCGCTGTTTGTGTTAATCGGTCTGGCGAAGTCCAGATCAACCATCCAGTCCAGAGCCTTCAACCTACCTGGCTCAGTTAATTAAAAAATTTTGATGGAGTGAATAATAATGTTAGGGTACGTAGCTCCTTCAATAGTGTGCAAGGGGGGCATGTGTGTTTGTGGAAAGCATGAGACAGCAATCCTGTGCATGTGTACATGATGGAGTGGATGCAGAGGCTGATGTAGAGAACAGAGGATGTAAAGATTTTAAGTCACATAAACAACCACCTAGTCTCTTTAAAGAACCATATAGCAGCCTTGCCTGTTAAAGGAAGAATCTTTCCAATGCTCATTGACTGTGGCCTTAAGGATAGCACAGTAACGTATAAAAACAAACTGAAACAGAATTGACCATTAGTTGGTGAGCTGATATGCTAAGAGTGGTGTGGGGAATATTAGAATAAAACAGTCTCTAAAACAGAGTCTCTAAAAAGACACAGATTAGGATATTTGGAATCTAAACTTGATATAGTTTTTACAGCCTAAACTCAGACATCAGTAAAACATGTTCTAACAAAATTGCTGAACAGATTGCAGAGAAAGTTCTAGGTCAAATTAAGAACTATAATGCCTTCTGGATTTGATGCAGGCATCTGCCTTGCACTGAGAACTGACCATATTTAAATAAACAGAATTTATCTGAAAGGAAAGATATATATATACACATATAATATTACATGTATTCATATATATCATAATGTAAAATACAGGGACGGATTAAACTTTGGCTGTTTGATTTTGCCTTGAACAAAGATAATTTAAAAAGACAGTTTCACATTTTCAATGCTTTTTTGGCTTTAGAATAATCTTAGAAACACACAAGCATGAAAACAGCAGTAGATGGACTAGTCAAACCTGGACTAGAAGATTCTACCTTATGACAGATTCATTAAAATGCAGCTTGTGATTTGCAAAACCTTTCTTTAAAAACAAAATTGGAAAAATGGAATTCTTTGTTTTCCAAAAAGAAGCTGAAAAAATCTAATCTCCTTTTTGTGATGCCAATCTCATCTCGTAAACTGAAAACATCTTGATACTGATAGTAATCATCATAGTTCAATGGTTATAGCATGAAACATTCATCAATTTAATGTAGTTGAGTATAGGCAGAGAGCAGTGGTGGATGCTGGTCTTTCAAGGAGGGGAAGCTCAATTTCAAGATCGCTGATTCGCTGATTCGCTCATTTCGCTGTCAATCAAAAAGGGATTCAGCCTCAGACAGATCATCCAATCATCATGCAGAAGCTGAGCGTCCGGGCCAGCCGAGGCCAGCCCACTGCCCCATACACCCCCAGAGACGCTGAGCATCCGATGGGCGGGACAAGGCCCAGCATTTTTGCTTCGCTATTGAACTCACTGTTTAAAGCACTGTGAAGCTGCGGGAATGAGTGAGAGGAAAGCCACGTCTTTACCAGTGATAAGGAGCTGATTCTGAACAAAAGTTGAGCGTGTTGTTGGCATATTTAGTCAATGACATGTGCACACAACAGTATATATTTGATCACTTATTTTTTGACATTTTAGGGGAAGCTGAGCTTCCCTTGCAGTCTTAGAGCAATCGCCACTGGCTGAGAGGTGATTCTAAGCCAAAAAATAAAGCACAATTATGAGATCATCCAGTTGATAAAAATGGTTTCTTTCTTTGTCATCAAAACTAGGAATAAAACTAATGCCGTTCTGTAAAGACAAAATACCTGTAGTCAGTTGTGTCATAAATTTATTGTGACAATAATTCAACAATAATTCAAACTTTTTAATCACAGAAAACAGTACTAGTGCTGATGAGGTCCTCCTCCAAAAAAAAAGATAATTTTGTCAACAAAACTGCAGAGAATCAAGTTATTTTAATGCTAATTGGTTTCCCAGCTTTGCTGTGTCACTTTTTACTATAATACGCATGACTAAAACCAAACAGTTGCCTTGTTCAGGGTTTACCCGAAGCCTGATTAATAAGTAGAAAACTGGCGACGGCTTCCCTTATCTAAGCCCACAGTTTTGTACATTCCTCTGAATTAAATACTCTGGCGAAGACAGAAGACAATGAGTTGTGATTACTTCAGCCACTCCAGACAGAAAGAATAGAGATATTAAAATGGGGCATGAATGTTTGCCCAAGTACGGCTGGGAGAGAAGAAAGGGAGAGAATTATGCAGCACTTTGCTCTATTGTGTCTTTGACGCTGTCAGCAGTAGTTACAAGCAGAAGTTTGAATCTGTTCACCCCTGTGGACAAGCTGACAATCCCCACCGTCCGCCTCAGGATGCAGGAGTCTTAAAACACCCTTGCAATATTTGCATAATCCAATCCACCTTCAGTTTCCATGGCCACTGCAGGTCCATGTATGCATTAACTTGTGTGCACTTGCATCCGTTACAGCACAACTGTTTGAGAGCTTATTTGTTTATGCAGAAGAAGCACTATCACTGTTTATGTAGATTCAGTGAGCCAGAAAAGCACAGTAACATCAAAAGAGAAATAACCGGGGACTATTTGTTAAACAGACACACACCCTCTCTCGCATAAGCTCAGCAGCGCTTTGCTGCAGGGGTTTCTATTGCATCAGTAAAAAGGAGAGGCTCCCTCGTTCCCAGAGAGGAAGGACAGCGATAACCAATCCTAAATGAGCTGCAGACCAGCAACAGAGCGGGGGAGCCTGAAAAAAGGCAGCATAAGTGTTTGTCAAAAGCTAAATGAAAGGAAAATGCAGAGAGCTGCTACTGTACATAATAGAAGGCTAAAAAGATACCACAAAGCCACACATTTAATTGTCCACATTCAAATAACATTTTCCATTTTGTCTATATTTTGTGCCCAGAACATGCTCTTTCTTTCAGTGTCCGATTCACAAAGCAAATAGCCGTTGTGAGTCCAGTGAAAAGAGCCCATTTTGCACTCTTTTTTTGCAGATTTAGGAACCAAGGCAAGAACATCTAACTAAATAAGATAGCAATAAGGTAAATCATGGAATTTTTAACAGGGATCCCTATGCATTTTTAACTCAGTTTTTTAGATGTTTTACAGACTATGTTTTGCCAATTTTCATTGTTATATACTGGATATTTAAGTACAAAACATTCATGTTGAAAATCGTCATCCCATTGTTAAATTTTGCATGTTCCTGCATGTTCCACAAGACATACAAATCCTACAGATTTTCTTTGCCTTTGCTTTTTTGTCACACTCAAGCTAACCTAACACATAGACATGTAAAGATCTTCTGTAAATTATCTAGTAACCATCAGTTTTCTAAATATAAACACAACTGGAGAGTTGGCAAAAAAACACCAACATGAAAAAACAAAACTATATATTCAAAGAGAAGATCTTAAGCAACAACAAAATTATTTTATGCAAAGTGTGTTTAATTTAAACAGGAATCTTTACCAACAATGTCCGACACTTCACTCAATTATTCCTTTCCTCTTTCTGTTTTTGTCCTCTTTCATGACTGTACACTACTGATTTTGTTTCGAAAAATTATCAAAGAAATCCCATGTTTATTCTATAGAGCAGAATAAATTTTACATGTGAATGAATCTGTATACTGTGCGCTAATTTTACAAGTGACTTTCCTATGCATGTGTGAGTTTAACTGACGGTTTCTGTATCTTTGTGGCCAAGTTTATGTTAACCTGGATAATTTCTTATTATAGTTGATAGTTGATAGTAAATCAATCTGTTTTTTCATAAATTCTGTTTGTTAAAAGGCTAAATCAACTTACTTACAAAGATAGCTCCTAAAGATAAACATATGGCAGAGCATTTAAAACATGTGTGAACAAATTTTATTTAGTTTGTACAACTTTGCTAATTTCTGTACAGTACAATCGACATATAATAAATATATTAACATCAGGAACATTGCAATAATGCCATTGTTAAACAGTCAATATCAGAAACCTGACTCCCAATCCCCAAAACTCTGATAACAAAAACAAAAATCTACTGTGATTTTAGGCTAGCTGCAGCGAGATGTACGGCCACAGTTTGCATCACCAACTTTTTAATACAGCTTTTTGTGCCATGCTGTGCAAATTATTTTGCACTGCATATGTTTGGAGTTTCTTGATCCAACAATAACAGTTTTTACAACCTTTACAAAAATGTTTACGATGGAAGAGAGTCTGCATTGGCTTCTGCAGCTCCCTGCCATGTGATCTTCTCTGGGCACTCTTTTCAGACAGCTGTCAGTTTAAAGAGCAGCTAAAATTCTAGTTAAAATTGACGACACTCAAAACAAGGAAAAGTTTATGAACCAGGAGAACAACTGCACACAATTAACTGGAACCGAATTGAAATGTCACAAGCTGGATTATAAATGAGTCCTATCAAAACAGAAGAAACAAACTACTGTTATCATAGCATTTTTGCTAACTGCTCTGGATAAAATGTCCAGCAACAAGAGCAAGTAGTGACTTTACTGAAGATTGCTGCTGTATATGTGGAGATAAATCTTTGGAAACAGAAGGAAAACCTACAGAAACTCCAGTTGGGACAAAAAAGTTGTTGCTGTCTATTAAGATTAATCCTGCGGTATTATGAACACCACTGGTGAGTGAGTAAAGTGGGACACTGTCATAATACTAAAATAGAGCATGTATTACTGAAAAAATGCAGTCTGGTAATTCACTTCAAACACATGATATTGATTTTAATTGGACTAGGAATGGGCATTGGATGTAACAGGTTCAGGAGGAAGAGTGGTTCTTTTCCAGTGTGACCTCCCCGGAAAACCTCCAAATGAAGGCACCCAGAAAGCATCCTGATCAAATGTCTGAACCACCTCAACTGGCTCCTTTCGGTGCAAAGAAGCAGAAGCTCTACTCTGAGCCTTCCTCAGAGTTCCTCACTGTTTCTAAGGGTGCGCCCAGCAACCTGTAGGAGGGAGCTAATTTCAGCCCCTCGTATCCAGGATCACATTCTCATAATCCATATCTCCTCACCATGGCTGATGGTGGGAGCAGACTGGAAAACTGAGAGCTTTGCTTGTTGGTTCTGTTGTTTCTTTACCACGACTGATTGATGAAGAGTAAGGCTGAAAGTATTAATCGATTATTCGTGATTAATCAATTATTAAATTAATAATCGTCAAGTCATTTAGCAATTGAATAATCGCCAACTTGAGTATACAGACTCTAAAATATGACTAAATAAGCAATAATTAGGCCAAAATTTTACAAAAATATATACATTTTGCAATTAAGATGAAAAACTATCTTTGTAAATATGATCTATCCAGAACTCCTGAAGTGGCATAGGTTAGTTTCACCTGGTTCAAATTCTGTAAAAAATCTCCTATTAAGCATCTTTTGCTATCCGATTATTAATCGATTAATCAAAAAAATATTTGACAGATTAATCGAGTAGCAAAATAATTACTAGTTGCAGCCCTAATGCTGAGCACGCATTACGGCAGATGAAGCCTCAAACCGTATATTCATCCATGCTCCATCCTATCATCACTTGTGAAAAGGCCTCAAGATACATGAACTCCTCCGTATGAGGCAAAAACACACCCATAATCCGGAGGGAACATTCTACCTTTTTCTGGCTGAGAACTATGGCGTCAGACTTTGAGTGTCATCCCTATCACCTCCCCACAACATCCCTAGTTAGGATATTTAAGATTATTTGTATAACCACTCTCAGACTGTTTTACCAAGCTCAAATTACTCATGTAATACTTTCATGTTGACCACCTGTTGTAAAACGTTATACGGCAAAAAAAACATGTCAAACCAAAATCATTGGTACAATACAATAATGCAATCAAAAGTACTGATTGGATACAATATTTTTTCTTATGCAAGTTTGGCATGTCCATGCTATATTTGTCCTGTTGGATTGACTTTCACTGGCCTATGTTGTATAAACTGTAAAAAGGGGGATGTTTTAGAGGTGCAGTGAGGGTTAAGCTGAAGGAAAGAATAATAGGTTATACAACAGACATAGAGAATAACAGTTTGATACATTCATTGCTGGCTTTGGATTTATTCTCTCTGCCTTATCCTTTGACATTTTAATGCTAGTTCCAGCAAACAATTTACATTCCATTTAATCCCAAAGCAGCAGTTTTTCCTTTTTGTTCCATCACAGAATATCCTTCAGCGGAGTTTATATTCGCAGTGTCAGCGTTAGCTCTGCGAGAAGCACTTAGGTATCGAGTCATTTTACTGTTAAAAAGCTGAGAGCTGCAGTAAGAACTTATGATAGCAGGTGCTCTACAACATCAGACAGGATACCAACATACAGGTCAGAGCATAGTTATTTATTCAAGGTGAAGGTGGAACAAACTATAAATTACAGCTTTTTGTCTGTTTTTGCAGTCACGTGCTGATTATGGATCTGAAAGGGAACAACCATCTCAGGAAAGCCTTGAATTAATTTAAATCTTTTTTATTATTATTTATGTTTAAAGCTTTAGGTGTAATCTAGCAACCAAACTAGCTACATTTGACTTGAGTCAATATGAACCAGAAATATTTTGTCAGGATCTGTGTTAGGTTTTTGTGTTGGTTTACTTTCTGCTCAGTCAGGTGCTTTTCTGTTCATTTCTGATTCTTTAGATTCCTTCTGGTTAGTTTTTTTGTTTTTCTGTGTTCTGGTGTTAGATACGTTTAGTTATATTCTGACAAATCTGGTTCTTGTTTATGTTCTTAAGTCTAGTCATTGTTTTCTTGTATTTTGGTCACCTCCATGCTCTCCTTGCTCATTTGTGTTAATTGATCACTCTCCCTTAGTTCTCTTGCATCCCTGGTCACCAACTGTCTCACATTCTCCTGATTTGCTAGCTTCTCTCCAAGTTCATTGGTTCTCACTTCACTTCCCTCAGTTTATAAGCTCTCTGGTTTGCATTGTTCCCCATTGGTTCCTTCCGTTAACACCCCGTTACTTACCTTATGTCTTTGCCCTGGTCCAGTCCTCTTTGCCTTCCTATCTGTTGCCTGATTTTCGTGTAGCTTATGTTTTTCACCTGCATGAGTTCCTGTGCCTGGTCAGCTGTAAGTTTGTTTGTTTTCTATTAAACCTTATCATCATTTCAGCCTTATTCTGCATTTGGGACCTACTTCCAAACACAACTATGACATATTTTAATGGTTATATTGTTAGGTGCATAGATCATACTTCTGCAGTCCTAAACGTCCCTGATTTTGATTGTGTGTGAAGCTGAAACCAGCTCCAGCAATAGCACAAAAAAAGTAAGTTACAAAACATGTAGAATGTTTTAGATAAACTCATCCCATTTTCCAGTATTTCCATGTTTATCTTGCCTGTTATTGCTATAAGTTGCTGCCCAATTCAATGGTAGAATTCAATGAGGCCACACTCTGAGAAGCATGGAAGTGATTCAAAGATCCTGGACGTGGACCATGTGTTTGTAGCAGAGTGGGCGTGAAGCTGGCTTTGACTCAACTCATTCTGTCTCCCACATTTTCTATCAATGACTAAACTGCGTAATTGAGTCAAGATTGCATTAATATTAGCAATGAAAAGATGAGGGCATGAATAACCTCTTCCTGCTGACTGACTTTCACAGCTGTCTCAATTTGTGCACTTGGGGCGGCACAGAGTTCATCTTCAGCTAATCAAACCCCAAGTGTAATAACTACGAGGGCTAAACACCTTCAAACTCACATCTGAGACACATTTAGTGCAACTTTACACCTTTAATGTGCTAAAAAAATATGCATAAAATGTGGAAGATGCACTGTAGATAGCATTTGAAGGCACTGATTAATGATTTGGCTGGGTAAAATGTCAGGTGAAATTATTTAGGATGCATCTCTATAAACTATTTTATCAGTTGTTTTGATTAATCTAAACTATTTTTCCAAAAAAATATATATCAATAATTACGTTTTCTTTGTTTTTTTCTAATAATATGCAGCCTGATCTGTAATGAGTTTGATCAATAAATATTTAAATGCGCAATGTTTGTTAAGGTTAAAAAATCACTGCAGTGCTACACTTTTTCTCTGTTTCAAGCACACATTGCCTGAATAAACCAAGTTGCCATATTCAGGTACAAGCAACAGAAGGAAACTGTGTGAAAAAGCAGCGAAAGTCAAATTCCAATGATAAACTTTACATAAAAAAACTACAGATGAAGTATGAATAAATGAAGGACTTAAGGCTCAAGACTTTTGCACAGTACTTGATATTAATGTATTCAAATCACATGCAACTAAGCCTGTATGGACACATTTTATTTTTAAATTGATTAAATTCTCAGTGGAGTTTCGTCTTCTGACTTTCTCCCTGTCTCATCTTGTCTATACGTAAATAATGAACCAGCCACATTATTTTTAGCAGAGATAAGAGCTGAGCTACTTTTGAGATTTTTCTGGGATCACTCCAAAACTCAGCACATGAAGTGGAAATGCAAGCATCATCCTAATAGGGCACAGAAGAAAACACACTTCTCAATAACATCTGTTAGAAACCAGGGGTCAGACCACCACGATATAACTTCAAAGTATTCTACACCAAAAATACTTTTAAAAATATAGAAATTTTCATTTTGATGCTATAAAGTCTTACATGTCATAAAAAACACAGCATTGCATGACATGAAAAACTACCTGTGAACTTATCCTGGTGTTCATACTTAAGAGTACGCATTTTACGTTTCTGTTATTGTTCTGCGTGCATTGTACACTGAATGAAGTGTTTCTTGTATTACATAATGCATTTCCAGTTTTTTTTGTAAGATAGGAGCTGGTTAAAATCAGAAATACAAAACTTTAACAAAGCGTTACAACCATATTTGTGGTACCATTTTCCCCTTTTGCTGTTTTAATGTTGCTTTAATTTATTTTTAATAATTGTGAGCCATTTTTTCATGGATGGACTGATTAAACGATATACAACTGCAATATTTGTTAAAAAAGAGCATAAGTTGAACAAGTTTGAGTTTGTGGATGTTCTTGACTCCTTCCTGGGTCAAAATTATACAAACAGGCTCAAATACCCAACCCCAATAATGTCCAGCTAGTGTCTCTTAGCAAGCTGCACCGTGCCATGCACCCCAGCATGATACTGCCACCACCATGCTTGACTGTTGTTACAGTGAGCTTAGGTATAAAAGCCCCAGGTTGATCCTTCCAACATGCTACTTTTTTACTGTACTTGTACTCGTCGTCTTCCGCTTCATCCGGGACCGGGTCGCAGGGGCAGCAGACTAGGTAGTGACACCCAGACATCCCTCTCTCCAGACACCTCCTCCAGCTCGTCTAGGGGGAATCCCAAGGCGTTTCCAGGCCAGCCGAGAGACATAGTCCCTCCAGCGTGTCCTGGGCCTCCTCCCGGTGGGGCGTGCCTGGAACACCTCCCAAGGAAGGAATTCTAGAGGCATCCGGTATAGATGCCTAAGTCACCCCAACTGGCTCCTCTCGATGTGGAGGAGCAGCGGCTCTACTCCAAGCTCCTCCCGGATGGCCGAGCTCCTCACCCTATCTAAAAGGGAGTGCCCGCCCACCCTACGGAGGAAGCTCATTTCAGCCGCTTGTTACCGGGATCTCGTTCTTTCGGTCATGACTCAACGTTCAGGGCCATAGGTGAGGGTAGGAACGTAGACGGACCAGTAAATCAGCAGCACCAATCCGTCTGTCGATCTCCCGCTCCATTCTTCCCTCACTCGTGAACAAGACCCCGAGATACTTGAACTCCTCCACTTGAGGCAGAAACTCCCCTCTAACCTGAAGAGGACAAGCCACCCTTTTCTGGTCAAGAACCATGGCCTTGGACTTGGAAGAGCTGATCTTCATTCCAGCCCCTTCCCACTCGGCTGCGAAACACCCCAGTGCATGCTATAGGTCTTGGCTAGAGGGGGCCAGCAGGACCACGTCATCTGCAAAAAGAAGAGACACAATCTACTGGTCCCCAAACCAGACCCCCTCCGGCCTTGGCTGCGTCTAGAAATCCTGTCCATAAAAGTTATGAACAGGACCAGTGACAAAGGGCAGCCCTGCCAGAGTCCAACATGCACCGGAAACAGGTCCGACTTAGTGCCGACAATGCGGACCAAACTCCTGCTCCGCTAGTACAGAGACCGGATGGCCCCTAATAAAGGGCCCCCGACTCCATACTCCTGGGACACCTCCCACAGGACACCATGAGGGACACAGTCAATGCCTTCTCCAGGTCCACAAAACACATGTGGACCGGTGGGGCAAACGCCCATGAACCCTCGAGTACCCTGCAGAGGGTGTAGAGCTGGTCCAGTGTTCCACGGCTGGGACGAAAACCACACTGCTCCTCCTGAAACCGAGGTATCGACTATCGGCCGGACTCTCCTCTCCAATACCCTGGCATAGGCCTTACCAGGGAGGCTGAGGAGTGTGATCCCCCTAAATTTGGAACACACCTCCCGGTCACCCTTCTTATGAAGGGGGACCACCACCCCACTCTGCCAGTCCAGAGGCACTGTCCCTGACTGCCACGCAACATTGAAGAGGCGTGTCAACCATGACAGCCCCCCAACATCCAGAAACTCAAGGTACTCAGGGCGGGTCTCATCCACCCCCGAATCCCTGCCACCGTGGAGCTTTTTAACCACCTCAGTGACTTCAGCCTGGGTGATGAAAGAGTCCAACCCTCAGTCCCGAAGCCTCTGCTTTCACCAGGGAATGCGTGACAGTGGAAGTATTCCTTCCACTGCCCAATAATGTCCCCAGGCGAGGTCAGCAGCTCCCCAACCACACTGTAAACAGTGTTGGTGAAGCACTGTTTTCCCCTTCTGAGGCGCCGGACGGTTTGCCAGAATCGCTTCGAGGCCAACCAGTAGTCCTTCTCCATTGCCTCACTGAACTCCTCCCAGGCCCAAGTTTTTGCCTCTGCCACAGCCCGGGCCGCGGCATGCTTGGCCTTACGGTACCCGTCAGCCGCCTCAGGAGTCCCACAAGCCAACCACAGCTGATAGGACTTCTTCTTGACAGCATCCCTTACTGCCACTGTCCACCACCGGGTTCAGGGATTGCCGCCACGACAGGCACCGCAGACCTTACGGCCACAGCTACGGGCAGCAGCATCGACAATAGATGCAGAGAACATGGTCCACTCTAACTCTATGTCTCCAACAACCCCCGGAATCTGGTCAAAGCTCTCCCGGAGCTGGGAGTTAAATACATCCCTGGCCGAGGGCTCTGCCAGACATTCCCAGCAGACCCTCACTATGTGCTTGGGCCTGCCAAGTCTGTCCGGCTTTCTCCTCTTCCAGCGGATCCAACTCAGCACCAGGTGGTGATCAGTGGACAGCTCAGCCCCTCTCTTCACCCGAGTCCCCAAGGTCTGACGACACGACAACAAAGTCGATCATCGACCTCCTGCCTAGGATGTCCTGGTGCCAAGTGCACTGATGAACACCCTTATGCTTGAACATGGTGTTCATTATGGACAATCCGTGACTAGCACAGAAGTCCAATAATGAAACACCACTCGGATTCAGATCAGGGAGGTCATTCCTCCTGATCACGCCTCTCCAGGTGTCACTGTCGTTTCCAACGTGTGCGTCCCCCAGCATTTAAAATATTTTCTATGCTAAGTACCAGCTGCACTTAATTATGATCTATAATCAGAAGATAATTAGCCTTGGTGATTTGTTGCTTTTTCACATCTTTTAGCGCACTTCATGTTGTCAGGCAGGTTCTGTTAAAGGGATTTCTTAATTATACAGGTCTGGCAGTAATTGGGCCTGGGTATGGCTAGGGAAAGCTATGATATAACAAGGGAGAAAGTACCTTTTAACATACGCCCAGATTGGTTTGGATAGTTTTTGTTAAAATCATCATTTGAAAACTGCAATCTGCTTTTACCCAGATAACTCTATCTAATATCAAAATTATTTTGATGAAATTCCACGTGACAAAAAAGCAAAAGAAAAAAAACAAGAAATCTATACGGGAGGAACTCGTTTCATAGGACTGCATTTTGACTTCTAATCAGAACTGAACATTTAACTCAGAGAGGGTGCATGCAGACTGCTGCTGTAAGCCAAAGCAACAAAGTTTTCAGACAGAGTAGGACCAAATAATCACTCAGCTTTTTTCATCTTCTTTTTTGTTCTCTCAAACATAGTATGTTCAATAGTTGCCCTAACCACTGTCCTATTACCTAAAGGAGAAAATAGAGAATAATATATGGAACAGAAAGCTTTCATTGGTCAGGTCAACCAAAGATAGAAGATTATGGAAGATTTCAAAAGCTGACGTACAATTGTAGTAGAATGTAATGCAAGAGTTAAAACAGCTACCAGAAACATGAGTGCCAACAATCTGACCAGCGCTAAATGCAATGGAGAAAAGGCAAGCGAGCATGCAAAGACACAATGGAGTTATCCTTTCAAGAGACAAATGCGCACAGAGGCATAGAGATTTACGTTGCAACACAAACAGAATGCTGGCACTGACCTTGAAGCTCCAGTAGTTTGGTTGTTGCTAAGGGGGGGGGGGGGGGGGGGTAAAAAGGGAAAGAAGATAGAAAGAACAGGGAGGGTAAGAAGGGGAAAAACAGGATTGAGAGAGTAAGACTTTGTCTGCGGGTATCAGGCTATAAAATAACACACTAAGAAAGACTGAACAAAACAAGAGCTGGCTAGATCCAGAGCTGGGAGAAGATCACGCTTTGTTACTCGGTTTCCATGTGAAAATATGCAAGTGATAATACAATGTGGGACAAAAGTTTGTAAGACAGATGCCTCAACATGTTAACACCCCTTAACATTAAAGAATATTTATGTTACATTTTTATATGTTTACAAGAGGATTCTCAAAGAAGTCTAAAATAACTTTGTCTTTAGCGCTAATTTCTACACAGGTGGTTTTAGACTAAGACTCTTGAGGCCAATCTTTTCCCTTCTCATAAAGAAGGATGAATCTTTGAGATGGATGACAGAACTCCTGTAAGAGAAGTAACCGTTCTTACTTTGAAAGTTCAAAACTGCATTCAGAGCAAGCCTGGCTCTGATAGAGAATTTAGGAAACAGATGAAGGACCTGTCTTCAGAAACACTGATGTTTGGCAAACTGGGATTTTCTGCTGTGTTTTCACCCTCCAACCACATGCAAAGTAGATTTTTAGTGAGAAAAAAAATGATTTTGATGTGGAGTGGATATCTGGAGATTATTTAAAACAATAAAACATACTACTTCGCATTAACACAATATTGCTTTCTGTAACAGAACCCACAACAAGAACTGAGTTGTTTGTGTGTTGTTATCTTTTCCTACATTTGGCTTTATCCTGGATTTGTTTCCATTAAACTTTAACTGAGCTCAGGACAATATGACTGCAAAGATATGGAAAAGTGTGATTCATGGGTTTAAGGTGGAGGTGGGATCAGTGATAAGCTCTGAGCTGCATGTGGTTTTTAATTTTGAGGGACAATTTGACACAGTTATATTTAATAAATTAGAATACTCCAATGAGGTTTGTTAGTCAAATTAAAAGTACCTTTTTAAAAGTGAGAACCTTTAAACAGATAAAAATACTTTCAATTAAGTCCATAGTTCTGTAATATAAATGGGTTCGTTTTATTGATCTGATGCAATATTGTAATATTTAATGTCATGTTTTAAGTAGCTGTAGGAGGAAAATCATAATTAACCAATATAAAGGGTTGAAAACATCAGTCTGTGCGTAATTAATCTATATAATGTGTTTCACCTAGTGAATTGAATTACTAAAACAAATGAACTGAGTTTAGGCAGGACAGGTACTGCAGGTAAATGAGTTAAAGTACCTGGGGTTAATCACCCAAAGCAACAGAGAAGATCTGTAACAGAAGGTAAGAGACAAGATTGAAACAGAGAGTTAACATGATGGTAGTGAGACCTACTGCGACATGTGGTTTAGAGATGGTGGAACTCACAAAAAGATAGGAGGACAAAGATATTTAAGTTTTCCATGGGTGTGACAAAAGTTATATCAAAAGAACATGTTAAAGTTTTGAGAAAATGTGAGACAAAGCTAAGATGGTTTGGATATGCAGAGAAAGAAATGCAGTAAAGGAGGACAGGCAGATGGTTGTGACCCAGAAGAGGATGGTAGAGATGGGGTGAGATTGAGGCAGCAGGTCTGCTGTAGTGAAAGCTAATAGAAGCTACTTAATGGGTATTAAAGTCAGTAATGCCCATCTTTAAGAGACAATCTTGTTGTAGTTCATGTATAGATGAATGTAGAGAGGTTAATAAACAGTCTGTTGAATGCAGCACAGAGCATTGTTGGACTTTTGCACATCAGCTCCTTAAACCCTCAGCTTTATGGGGAGCCGTTTCATTCACAATTAAATAAAGAAATAAATACTGCTATTGATAAATTATTAATAAATATTGCATTAAATGAATAAATATCCCCATGAAATAAATCAATATAATTATGTTAAAAGAAATTTTCATCTTATTTTATTTAATTCATTTCAAGATTTATTTGATTTACTTAAAGATGTATTTATTTATTTATTTCATAATGCAGTTTTATTATGTGACACTTTTATTTTGTAAAGCTACTTTACGTATTTCAGTGACTTTTACTTTTTAACCCCGTTTTTCATTTTAAGCTCTTTTTATTTCACGTTCTTATATTCAAATGAGGGGGTGGAGTTTTATCTGTGGGGCGGCGCTGGGACAGCAGGGCCGCGCTCAATTCGTGGCTTGGGCCGGCAGAAGCATGCCGCTTCCTGCCAGAAGACAGCATGCCGGAGGGAGCCAGGGGATTCTGCGAGGATGCCAGAAGGTGCCAGAAGGGCCATAAAAGCCTGCCACCGCGGTTGACGCTGTTTTTGTCCCAGCGCCGCCACTCAGATAAAACCCCGCCCCCTCATTTGAATATAAGAACATGAAATAAAAAGAGCTTAAAATGAAAAACAGGGTTAAAAAGTAAAAGTCACTGAAATACGAAAAGTAGCTTTACAAAATAAAAGTGTCACAAAATAAAACTGCATTATGAAATAAGTAAATAAATAAATAAATCTTTAAGTGAATGAAATAAATCTTTAAGTAAATTAAATAAATCTTGAAATGAATAAAATAAAATAAGATGAAAATTTCTTTTAACAATTATTTTGTTTTATTTCATGAGGATATATATGTATTTCATGGAATATTTATCAATAATGTATCAATAGCAGTATTTATTTATTTAATTTTGAATGAATCGGCTCTCCATACAGCTTTGACATGAGTCCTTCTGTGTTAAAAAGAAATCTCAAGAGGTGGTGCTTTAATAGACTGACTTTACTCATTTTGGCTTTTATAAAGAAAACAAATTCAGTGACAAAGGTCATCACAATGGGTTGGTCATGTGTTGGATATTCTAATCCAGCATAAACCTCGATGGTAAATGCATAAGGGGAGTCACCTGCTAATAACTTTCTGTTGCATGGTTAACAACACTTTAGAGAACCTCAAAAAAAGCACAGCAATGATCTAAAAAATTTAGTCATCCCTTGCTCTTGAATAGTGAATGCAGCTGTATTTGACGTCAGTTGAGTTGGGTGAAAACTTCGATAAAGAGGCAGAATTTTTTTCTGTTTTGAACCCCAAAGGTTATATATTGGCAGTGAAGCTAAATGGTAAGAAGTGTGTGGATGTGAAGTGAAGCTGAAGCTGACAATGCTCTTCACAAGTAAAAAAATAAGTTTGATGGTGTATAACCAATCTTCTATGGCGTTATCTTGTATTCTGTTCATCCCTTCTCTCCTCTATTCTTTTTTCCTTCCTTCTCTTTGTCCTTTTGCCCCACCTCTCTCTTTTTCTTGCTTCTTTTTTTTCCCTTTTCGTTTCTGTCTTTGTCTCCATTGCAATTGAAATAATCCCAAAGCAGTTTCTAATAAAGTTTTTTTTAGATATATCAAACGGAGCATTATAGCGTTAGCCGTAAAACTCCACTTGTAAAGGTAAATCTGTTGGGTTTCTTCTTGGCACTTAGACAAAAATTCTGTCATGTCAGGACACGTAAAAAAAAAAAGTTTGTAGGTGAGTAGTAACTCCATCAAAAACCTGAGTTTGCACACATGACTTTCATAAATAAATGTGTCTAAAGAAGTCACTGTCTGAATTAGCTGGGAAGTCATCTAAGAATTAACACATGAACAGCAGGCCATGTGATAAATGGACTTAACTTACAAACGTTTCCAGTCATAAAACCACTCTAAGTGTTTTAACTGTACACTGGAGTCACATTGACACCATACACTCACTGGCCACTTTATTAGGTACACCTTGCTAGTACGGGGTTGGACCCCCTTATGCCTTCATTAACGAGTGGTTATTTGAGTTAATGGTGCCTTTCTATCAGCTCGAACCAGTCTGGCCATTCTCCTCAGACCTCTGGCATCAACAAGGCATTTGTGCCCACAGAACTGCTGCTCACTGGATATTTTCTCTTTTTCGGACCATTCTCTGTAAAACGTAGAGATGGTAGTGTGTAAAAATCCCAGTAGATCAGCAGTTTCTGAAATACTCAGACCAGCCTGTCTGGCACCAACAACCATGCCACGTTCAAAGTCACTTAAATCACCTTTCTTCCCTTGCTCAAGGGCACATAAACATGTAGAGAGGATAACCTGGAATCAAACTCACAACCTTCCCCAGCCACCTCAACATTAATGATTCCCCAGACAAACAGCCAACGATCACAATTCCTTTTTCCAATTCCAATTTTCCTTTGATCGGTTACTATGGTAAGAATGATCTCACTCTTTGCTGTTATTTTCTTTTATGAATTAAGATTGTAAGTCTAACGAGCTAATATTAGCTGGTCAACTGGTGGGGTTATATCCTCTAGAAAAACCTGCAATTGGTTGACATAGCGCTCTTTGCTTGCCCGTTTAACTTTCAAAACAGTTACTTTAGTAGTGCCTCTTTGTTTTCCACCCAACATATTTCCTAATAACCAACTTTTTTTTCTTTAAAGAGGGTAAAAGTGTAAAAGCAACCAATAATGCGTAGCAGCATGTGCGGGAGAGACAACACAATGCAAATCTATCTTAAACAGCCATAGAAAACTCCGGTCGACCCTGAACATTCCCCTGGCATTTAAGATCTCAGACATTACGATCTGTATTTCATTGACCAGATCACTACAGTTTTAACTTAGTCTGATGTTTGTTATTGTTTTTTTCACAATACATTTAGAAGTGACTTTTTAAAGTCTTTGATGAAAGCCATTTGATTGTAACCATGACAATGAAAAGAAAATGCTTCAAATCAATTTGTTTCTGGGCTCAGAACAATTCTGAGCCATGTGCCATCTCTTCTACTGATCGTCATAATACTGTGAGCATTTACCCAAATTTCTCTTTTTAAAAATGTAGTGGATAAAATATATAATCTATACTGTTATATTTGTGGACCAAATGAGGGACAATTTCACCTCATAAAAATGTCATCACTGGCCTTGATTCATTTTCATTGGTATCAAGATCAGTTCGTACAGCAAACCCTAATCAACTGATCTCCAAAGCATTCTCAGTTTGATCCAGTGGTAAAATCAGACATTTAATGTTGTGCTCTCAAGCACACAAAATGTTCACATTTTCATAATGTTTCTCCATTTAAATGGCTACACATACTAGTACTGCTGATGCCAGCAAACCAACAAATAACATTTGTTTTTAACAATCTTCTGGGTGAGAACATTCTGTTTTAATTATGGCCATGATGGCCAGATTAACTGACGTCATCCTTCAGTGCCATTGTAATAGAATTTTAATTGCACATAATAGATTCTACCAATTAATCAACATTTATAGTGACTTCATGCCCATTTTAATGATGCAGGCCAAGACAGCTCCACAAACCAACCTTATTGTCTCTGTTGATGCAGAGCAGGCTGCCGTGGAGCCAGGAACAGGATCAAAGCAAAGTGTACAAACTTAAATAGGAAGCTGTTGTTTTCATTTCATGTGGAAAGAAGCCAAGACTTTACTATCATAGTTCAAATGTACAGGACATACTCAAAGAACCTAAATAATGTGAAGTTTTTCTTGTCATAAAATGTTGTCGATCTTTCATCTCACAGGACATAGGAATCTAATAATTTTCAAATTTCTTTTTTCATATGACGAAATAATGGATGCCAGCAGCCTCTGTGTAAAAAAAAAGGTTTGATGTTATTGAAAGCGATATGTTTCACACAGCCTTAGTTTGAACACCAGCTTTCAACATGGTTTTTTGTTTATACCCTGGCTCAGTCCAGCCATCTGTCACTCTGCTCTGCCATCACTAGTGAACATATCAACATACTTTAACTCGTCCGCATGAGATGGAGTCTGATCTCCGACCTGCAGTAATCATTCTACCTTTTCCGCATGAGAGCTATGGCCCCCAGGTTTGGAGGAACTGATTCTCATCCCTGCTGCAACCACTTTAGTATGTACTGAAGGTCATGGAGTAAAGACACCAACAGAACATCTTCTGCAAAAGGCACAAAGGACTCCCCTGAAGACCCCAAACCAGATACCCCCATCTCCACCACTGTGCCCAGAACACTGCATGCAAGATCTCTGATGAGGGCGGGTGTGCAGACACAGAGGATGTGGATACAGCCTGACCCAAGCCGTGTTCCTGCCGCAACACAGGCAGAAGTGTTTTTCAGAACCATGGACAACTCCCAAAGGAGATAGAGCCATAAAGATCTACTCAAAAAGAAAGTAACACTGATCACCCTGAAAGCAGCAACAGTGAGCAAGAGTCACACATGAGGCGGCTCTTCAGTACCACATAGAGGACTGGGATAACACCTGTGGAAAAGCAGACTAGTGTTGTGGTCTGCATTTTTAAAAACGGGAACCAGAGATTGTTCCAACCATCAGGAGATCACATTTCTTGGCCTGGTAAGGTTGCCTCTGAGGTTTTAAACCCCACTCATCAAGGGCTGGTGCCCTACAACTTTAACATGGATCTATGTTTCAAGACACCTGAGCCAAATAATAAGGTAAATAATGGGACGCTGTAAAACTTAAACACAAGCCCTGGAGGAAATTCATCCATTTGATTCAGGTGTTTGCAACAAGGACATGTCTAAAACTCTCAGAACACCAGCCCTTGATCACTAAAGCTTAAGACCACTGCTCTAGGGTGTTTAGGGTGTATTTGTTAAAAGCAACTCAGTCTAGCAGAATTAGGAGGAAAATGTAATAATTTACTGCTACTGCAGTTTCTCTTCAGAATTTCATTGGCACTTTGTCATCAAATCCATTGTTTTTTGTCTATTGTTATTGTTAATTGTTTTTTCAGTGAAACAAGATGCATTATAAATTCTGTATTCAAAGCAGATTGGATAGTCAGACAATGCATCTTTAAAATTCTCTTCTGGAAATTGGCTTGGTGTACTTAATTCAAAGTATTTTTGCTTCATTAACTCCCTTTTTTGACTATGAGCTTTTTAGGGCATGTATCTATTTATTGCACTGAGCTGTGACTCCACTGTGAATAAATCTGAAATTGATTAATAACGTGCTTCTAAGGATTACGTAGGTGTTGCACATCTGAGACTGTGTGAGAGCCAAGTTTCAGATGTAATCAGAGGAAGGCTCTCTGTGGATGTCTGCGGTCGACTTGTCTGCAAGCTTGCTACATGATAAGCCTGCAGGGAATTCATCTATCTGTCAATGATGATCTACTATGCAAAGAGAGAAGTCATCTGTATGGCCCCACTGCCTACAAGAATCAATTTCCTTCCATATACTTTAATTATTTCAGGTTTATATGGCAAGAAAATATGTTACTGAAAAAAAAAGTCTGCTTCTGTGACAGTGTAGACTGATCAGAGGTAAGATTATGACCATCTGCCAGATCCTTTGTGTGCTGGAAGATGCCAGGTGGGGTCTCTATCGATATGAATCGTTTGTCCAGAACATCTTCCTGGATTGAGCTGTTGGGTATTTGGAGGACAAGTCAACACTTCAAACTTCTCGTTGAGGCCCTGAACCATTTAGTTTTGTAGCAGGGTGCATTATCCTGCTGAAACAGCCCTCAGCCATCAGGGAATAAAGTTTTCATTAAATTGAATACATGGTTTCCAACAATTCTTTGGTAGGTTGCGTCAAAATAACATTCTCATAAATGGCAGGGCCCAAGTTCTCCAACCAGAACAATCAATCACACTGCCTCTGCTCTCTTGCCTTCTTCCTATTGTGCATCCTGATGCCATGTGTTGGTCAGGTAAGTGAAGCACACACACACCAGGGCATCCACATGATATAAAGCAAACAGTGATCCATCAGACCATGTCAACTTCCTTCATTGCTCTAAGGTCCACTTCTGATCTTCGTATGACCCTCTGCCGCTTGACACATAGATATTATCCACTGCAGACTGGTAACAACCCACAAGAGCTGCAGTGTTTTTAAATGTTCTGACCTTTGTCTTTTAGCATGCTATTCCAACACTTTAATAGGAAATTGTACTATAGTACTATTACTGTTAGATATTGAGAAGACAATGTAATTTGCAATTAATTACAATAAGAAACCTTATTGTCAATGTACCATGAAAATATCCAAAGAAATTCACGTGAACTAAAGTAGTGACTCTGTGCAGTTAGAATTCATGAATGTCAGGGGAAAAAAGTCAGGGGAATTGATTTTTCAGGTCAGAGTTCATAATAATAATAGATTTGGGTTGGTTCAGAAAGCGTATGGGGTGTGTTTTGTTTTGTTGTTGGACATGTAATGTTTCCTTAAAGGCAGCCATTCAGAGAGATGGTGGACAGGATGGTCTTTCAGAATATTAGTGTTGAAGTCAAGAAAACTGAGCCTGAGTCAAGACCAAAACCAGAGCATAGAAAGATTTTGAGAGAGGCAAGACAAAGGCCCAACCAATGCGGGATTATTTTTATTCCACTGCTGTAATCAGAGTAGTTATTGCTTCAAACAGAACATCTGCCAACAATACAGCTAACTGGTTGCGTAAGGACACCTTACTTTTTCAGCTAGGTACACTACCACATGATTTAGGTAAACCCAAAGTTGTATGAAAGCCGGCCCACAACTACAGTCAACTTTTCCAGTAAATCTGACGAGCTGGTAACAAGTTAAACAGAAAAAACAGACCTCTCTGGAGGGTATACATCCAGCTAAATGTTAACAGACCTGGCATTAGGCGCAAGCAGAGAGAGGTGACAGGTGGAGGATTTAACTCACTTACCATTCATTCTCCGGGTTATACAGACAGAGCATCTATTCTCTACATTTGCACTGAACTGTTCATCCCTCTTGTTTTCTCAACCCTCTCATCAGCATGTAGGGGCATAGGTGGTTGCATTTAAGAGCGGTCAGGTGTTTCATACGGCACCCGGAAACTGACATGAGGGAAAAAATGTATAGTGTGTGCACGAAATACTAATTCGTTCCCACAAAATACTAATTAGTTCCCACGAAATACTGATTCGTTCCCATGAAATACAAATTTGTGCCCACAAAATACTAATTCGTTCCCACGAAATACTAATTTGTGCCCACGAAATACTAACTCGTTCCCACGAAATACTAATTCGTTCCCATAAAATACTAATTTGTGCCCACAAAATACTAATTTGTCCCCATGAAATACTAATTCTTTCCCACGAAATACTAATTTGTGCCCACGAAATACTAATTTGTTCCCACGAAATACTAATTTGTGCCCACGAAATACTAATTCGTTCCCACAAAGTAGGCATCAAGTGACCTGTGTTGCAGGAGATGTGTAACTCATAAGTGATGGAGCTCTGTGTACGGTGGGTGTGTAAATTTATATGTATGCATACGTGCGGTGGCGCTGTGCGCTGTCAGACTACGACCACCAAGAAGAATGCAGAGAGAGAAGAGTGTGCGTGCGTTTGTTTGTTTTGGCAGTATGCACGACGGCGGCGGGAGGAAGTTCAGCTGGCCAACTTACATTTAACGTGCAATCAGTGTGCAGTACAACCATTTAGGCCCTGGAGGAAGCATCTCCCCTGTGTTTCCCGACCATGGTCAGGAAACGGAAGCAGAAAGGATTAACACCTGGCTCTCAATATTCTATTTAAATGCCGCTCACTAATGAGATTTACTTGCGATGCCAGGCTTTTCAGAATCTCTTTGTAGCTCCTCTGCAGCCTAAAATAAAAGTCGATCAGATTATCCCTGTCCATCCCGTTGTTATTTTGTTCCTCCGTATGTTTGAGAAAGTGCGCTGTTTTAGTATTTCGTGCGCACGTTATATCTATGTCGTGGGAACGAATTAGCATTTCGTGAGCACATTATATGTATTTCATGGGCACAAATTAGTATTTCGTGGGAACAAATTAGTATTTGGTGCGCACGCTATATAAATATATATATTTATTTATGTATTTATTTTTTTCCCCATTTCAGTTCCCGGGTGCCATAGTTTCCCATTTTGCCGCAGCAGAAAAAAGGATGTTGGAGCTGTGGTCTTGGCAGAGACCACAGCTCCAACATCCAAAAACATCCTTAGTCCAACCGAGACAAGACTAAATAAAAATGTAGTTGAATCTAAAAAATGAGTAGAATAAGTGATGAACTAAAAAACATTGTAACACTAAGAGGATATAAACAACAAGAAAATACACTTTCATTTGAGACACAAATCTGTCTCAGGACTGGCAGTGAGCACCAGTACCGGACCTGTATTTTCAACAGGCAACGAACGCTAGTTGAAGATGACGTCCAGAGTAGTTAGTCATTCATTGACGACCTCCTTGGAAGACTTCCATTCTGGTGCAGAGCTGCATTCATACAACATCACGATGCCTTGAGAGGATGCTTTAAATGAAGCAACAGTAGAAGGTCTTCAGGAGCAGTCTTGACAGGTTTGCTGTTCTGTGCATTGTTAGTATATACAGTTGGTGCTGTGCCTTCTGGGCCAACTCTGTGGTGTTTGTTGTCCATATCAGTACCTCTGAGATAAGTGTGCCCAAGAATTTGAAGCTGGACACTTTCTCCATCCTCTCCCAATTGATGTGCAGTGGTGCATGGAGGTTCTGCACCTTGAAACCAATTATAAGTTCTTTGGCTTTTTTTTAAGGAGCAGATTGTTAACTCTGCAACACTGTCAGCCCCTGTCCTTCCCCTAGAGTTAATATCCTATGGTGATAAGCCCCTCAACAGTTGTATTGTCCTCGAATTCAACTATGCTGTTGGTATTACGAGATAGAGCAGAGTCGTGTGTGTATAGAGGAAAGAGCTACATTTTTCTAAGATTTTCTTTTAATCACTCTTCTCTTTCCTTATGATGCTGCGACCACTTGGTCATCTTCAGAATCTTAGGCAAAGTCATCTTTTTCAGACATTATCAGAGCAAATTTAACTGATGTTCCAAGTCTGATTTAAACTAAGTTTAAAGAAGATGGAAATAAACACCTTTTCTTATTACAAGACAGAAGAATCAAAGGAAAGGAGCAGCACTTCAAACCACTTTGACAACAACAGATAATTATAGAAATACAATTTACAACACCCTGCAGCACCATATTTAAATCATTTTCAAAGAATACACAACTTCTGGTTTTTCCCACTTCAATTACCTCTAAGTGCTTTGAAACAAACTCACTGTGGTTTGTGTTACATTTGTTAGCCGCAGTCATCCTCTAAGATCTGTGTTTGCAAAATCTTAAACAAACGAGTCTGAGAATCTACAAATATCTGTCACAACAAACCATTTCAGAAAATGTTAGCAGCAGGTCTGAGCAGATACATTGATTCTGGTAATGGATATGTCAGAGAACTCATCCGCATTTCTACATACCGTTAAATATTAATGACTACAGGAGGAATACCTGACGTTAAAGTTCAGACAAAAACACACAACCTTTACTAACGCTGCAAAAAACCATTAACAGTCAGTGAATTTTTACTTTACCTTGCACATTTAAAGTATGTTGTTAATTTCAACACAGCCTTGTAGTTTGAAGCAAAATCTGAATACATTTCCTCACGCAGTTACAATTTAAAAACGCATTCCTTTTAAGAATCAGCCTGAAGTGTCCAACCTAATTTACTGTACATTTGAGCAGCTGTTCTGGGAGCAGCAAGGATCCCCTGTAGGATTTATTTTCTCGTCTGGAATCTAAGCTGAAATGCTCTCACATTCTGCTGAAGACTGGGTCGGTGAAGGAACAGGACAGAGGATATAACCTTAACAGGCCTGTGTTCTACTATGACCAAGATTTATAAGCTTTATGGGCCTTCTAAGCCTCTTTCCAGGCCTTTAAACCAGAACAGAGGGACCATACACAAGTTGACGCCATCTGATCTTACTTTTAGTTTGCTTTAGACAAACTAAAAGATTTTAATAATATTTATAGACTGCCGCAAATTAAAACATTCTTTAATATGAATGAAATCATAAAAGAAAAGTTACCTTGTTAACTCTGGTCTGCAGTTTTGAAGTCCACCTTAAAAGGTTAAACTCTCTGAAAGATTACATACATAGTACATTTTTCATTTCCAAATCCAAACTGATTTTTTTTATTTCTCCAGCTGATTTTGTAAAATTCTAAACATTTGAGGACAGCGCATTTATTTAGTCAAGTTTTATTATCCGTTTGTTCCTCAAATGATGAAACAATATGATCCTGAAGTTGGATTCTTAGTTGGGAGTGTAGTAAATGGCTATTTCTGTGCTATTTTACTGCATCTGAACAAACTTGGGTAGGCTCTGCTTCAAAACACACTTGGACTTGTCAAATCTGGGTTAGATTTATTGCTCATCTAAGAGTATCTAGAGGCCAAAGGCTTAGTGGTTGTTTTAAAAATATTTTTGTATAGATGTGTATTTACTTCTGTGTTTTGCCAGTAACTATAATATTCAATTGGATGGATAAAAACATCCCAAACCACAAGCTTTTATTTGGCTAATCACATAAGTGAGGTCATCTAGATCGACATCAGTATAAAAAGCCTATATATTTAGAAAGAAATAAAAGATAGTCTCAAAAGGAATAGAGTCTGGAGATTTTATACTAATTCTGATTTGGATAATCAGAAATTTAATTCCATACTTTTCCAAACTTTAAAGGAATCCTGAAAGATGAAGTTGGAATTCCCCTCTGATGCTGGTTGTGTTTAGCTCAGTGAACTAATGATCCAGCCAAATTCACTTTCCTAGGGTTCTAATTAGGTGTTTAACAGCTGCTTATTGTTGTATTGAATCAAAATGGGTTCCTTTATGTGCCATAAAATGGAAACAAGTCCACTTCAGGCCTGCTCAGACATAATATTAAACCACTTTGCTGCATTTTTGGGTACAAAAATTGATCTTTATTTTGTGCGCTCTGAAAAGGAAAGGGCCACCTGACAGTTTTTTTCAGTTCTGGAAAGCAATTTTTGGAAAGCCGAGTCCAATTTCACCAGGTATACCTAGACGTGACCCACAGGGATGGAAAAGACTTTTTGTCAATTATCCCAAACACTTGATGGCAGTTGTAGCTGTCAATATTTCTTCACATCATTTTAGTCCCCATTTCTACACTAAATGGTTATCACATGGTGTAAATGAATGCTTTATGAAACGTGACTATAAGTAAAGGCTTGGGTTTACCAATGAAAAAACACAGAAGGAAGACACTACTAAAGAAACTGGTGCCTGCTATAATAGTGTTTTAGCCTGTAAATCCATCTGAAAAATGTTACAAACCACAGAAAGGTTATTTAGCTAGGTGTTCTCTTCAAACGTTTCAGACTGAAAATTTCCAGATTTTTAATCAATTTCCAGCCCAGTGTTAAAGTCTGGATACAACCAACTTAAGACAACAGAAAACAATAGTCATTCCTACCATGAATTCATTTTTAAATATTCACATTTCTATCTTCCACAAAATATTACATCTTTAAATACAAATATTTTTCCTACCACAAAAATACTAAAACCATAATATATATCGCTCAACAGCTTAAGACTGTAGGAAGGCTGATTTGATCTGTAAATTTCAAAGAACGATCTGCTGCAGAGATTAGAATCAGCCAATCTCAGATCAAACTTTGATCTGCAGGTCAAATACTGAAAAATCTGATTTTCTTTCCCTACTTACGAAATCCACCAAAACTAAGAACTCCTATTAACAACACATCAACAAACTGTCATAGTTTGAGTTTGTGAAGGACCAAAGCGGCAACAGGACATCGACAGGCACATGGTGGATGGATGTCTTTTAATGGAAGGTATAATGAACTTACAAGCATGGGAACCAGGGAGACAGCAAACTTAAATACAACTGAGGTGAAAAAAGCTACATGGAAAACGGGTCAGTGTAATTAAAAGAAATACAAACAGGTGCGGATCATGACACAAACAGCATATACTTTTATATATACTGATTCAGTTTATTTAAGTTTAATAATCAGAAAAAGGTTAGGGACAAATGCTTTAATGCAGAAATAGAGGATAATCTTTTATTCCATCTATCCATTGTTTATACCTACTTATCCTTGCAGGGATGCAGGTGCCTATCTTCAGCGGTGATTGGGTGTGAGGCAGTGTACACCCAGGATAGGTCACAAGTCTTTCACAGGACAACACAGAGACATAAAGGACAACCATGCAAGCCCTCATTCATACCTAAGGATAAATTAGAGAAACCAAATAACCTAACCGTCATGTTTTTTGGACTATGGGAGGAAGCCAGAGTAGGGAGCATGCATGAACATGATGCAAACTCCATGTAGAAAGACCCAATGACGGGAATCGAACCCAGGACCTTCTCACTGCAAGGCAACAGTGCTAATAACTGTCTCATAGTGTGGCCCATCTTTTAATCCTTACATTTGCTTTGTAAATACTGTATATGTCTACTTGTGTTTTTGGCTTTGGAATCTGAGTTCACTGCATTAACACCTAGTTTACAACTTATGCAGCATATACAGTAAGTATAAGTAAGTATAAAGTAAGTTTTATAGTGGCTCCCAAACAAGCACTGTTAAATAAAACAAAGTCCCATGAGGAAGAAGCTGGGTGCAGAACGTAAGCCCATTTCAAAAGGCTTAATAAATCACTTCAGATAGAGCTGTTGTGGCACAACGTAACTATCTGAAATCTCTGGCCAAAACCACAACACACAAATTGATGTTTCTCAGTGCATTTCCGGCTATATAAATAAATGAATAGTTATATAATTTTTAGATGTTAACAAAGAAATTTCAGGTTTAAAATCGAGAATCTGGAAATATTTAGGACTTCATATGCTCTAATATTTCGATGATTAAGACTTGATAAGACCCTGCAGAATCCTGCAGAATCCAAGTACCGACCAGGGAAAACCTGGTCGATGCATTTTGACTCTGTGTCACAAACTCTAACAAAGCAGAACCTCCCAGAAGTTTGTGAAGATAGATTATGATGGATTAAAATGTACCTGTAACAAGTAGCCGATTTTTGTTTTAAGTCTCAAATTAATTAATTCCAATACCGAGTGCAGTATGTATTTTACATACTGTATGTTAGGTGGTAAAAGGGTTGATTTCAGCATTAGAATCAGAACAAGATGCTTCCTTTGCAGGAATGGAGCTTCATAATCTACCTGAAAAGCTCTTAGGCAGCAATTTTATTCAAGGAAATCATTTCTGGTTAAATTTAATTATACTGCCTCACTTTGAAAGGAGGTCTAACACTGTGATAAATTATTTTTCATTATATAAAAACTAGGAATCTCGGTAACCTGCAGCTGGTTTTATCCTTTCAGCTCTGAAGCAGTTCCACACTGTTGCTCCACAATTATAAGCAGACTGAGAATATGGGTTTTAATATTATCAGTCTTCTCTCAGGTTCCTCTCACTATTACTGCGACAGAAACAAACAGCTGATCATTGTGAAGTCAAGCACCCATTGTGTTCTAATCCTAAATATATATCTGAGCAGTCACACATGGCTGGGCACTGCATAATCACCTTCTTGCTGCTTTTATTCACCTGAAGTTGAAAAGACAAAAAAAGTGGCTCCTCAGACAATTTAATGCACCAACAGGCGGGCATTTTTTGCACTATAAAACCGGCCTCACCTAGATTAAGCAACACCCCACACCCCCACCCCGTGCACACTGACTCAGTGATTACTGCCCGTTATATTTCTGTCACCTGAGTGGAAACCCAACAGCCGACATATAGATATCTAGAGGTATAGGTAGACAAGGAAGGGCTGGGGAGATAGACGTGCATGTCTGACCTGCATGCCAAGTAGCCATCTTTGTGCCCACCCACCTCCCTCGCCAACACTTCATCTGGCTCCAAACACACATGTGCTCTCTCACATGGTATGTTTCCTCTTGGGCTTCCACATGTGCATGCAAGCATTCTCACATCTCAGTTCACACTGCGGCAGCCTAGACATACCTGACCCTCACCTGCCTACATGGAAGGAAACGAGACCCTCCCCTGAAAACATGCAGATTACGATCAACACCGGGAGGAGAAGAAATGTGTGCTCACTGAACAGCTTCAGCTCAGCATAAAGAGGAGGCAGGTAAACACTGATGTCCATCATGCAGCAACATATCCGTCACAGAGAGCCTGAATGAAAGCCTCGTCTGAAGGATGGAAGGAGCAGGTTAGAGAGTTACCGTTTGCACTTAGTGACTGTGCATCTTCACGCTCCACAAGCCTCCCTCTTCTTCCTCCCCTCTTTCCATTTCCTTTTTTTTTTTCTTCTTCTCCACTGCGGCTCAGTGTATTCCCGCGCCCAGAGGATCTGCCAGTCCCCCCTCGCTGATTCTGGTAGTAGCGCCTAAGAGGCACTGAGCATGTCTCTCGACCCCTCCTCCTCCCGTCCGTCACTCTCTATTTCCCCTCTGTCCCTGAAAGAAACGACGAAAAAGCCCTTTCCTCCTCCTCCTCTGGTTTTTCATTCCTCCGCTGTTGCTTCCTCACACTTGGTACAGCATGTTCGTTGCCAACCATATGATATCACACAGTATCCTTATATGGGAAGCAGGGGGTTGCCATGACAACAGCAGACTCCACCTGTTTCCACCTCTTTTTCAAATTTTAAATAAGACAAATGGTGTGGCTCGGATGCACAGAGGCTGTATGGGGAAAGCTCTGAGTGGGTGGAGGGAAAATGATGAGACTGAGAAAGGGTAGAGGTTGCAGAACTAAACATTGGGGATATTTCACAGCCTCTTCTTTAATGCAACCACTGAATAAAACAATCCAATGGAAATTATGTAATTTTCTCAAAATGTTCTTGAGACATTTTGATTGTGTTTTTAGGGGGAAAAAGTTGAGGAATTAAAGTCTCTCCAGCTGTATGAGGAAAACCAAGTGTGTTTCAGCAGTGAGTCAGTTGACTAAATACTTGTAACCAAGGTTATAACAGGGTAAGATTTTTAAGCCTCTAACACTTTCCATCAGTTTAATTTAATTTCAGTGAGATGCCAGAAAAAAGTGTTGGCTAGAGTTTTCGTCAGGTGAGGACTCCGGTAACACTTGAATTAGTAAGAATCCAATTTATTTCAAGTGTTCCAGGAGTCTTCACCTTACCAGGTCTTTGTGCCTTCCTATGCACCATGGAAATAAGTGCATTTGGAATGCTGCCCCTACCCTACATGCTGCTGCACACTGCTGATCAGCTGGCTGGGAGAAAGCTACTACACCTATTCCACACTTACAAGAAGCAGAGGTTTGGCCGTTAGGAAATATTTCGTATTGCAAAAAACACAGTCATGATCTGGGCACTAAAGAAGCTCCCACTATCAGACTAATGTAAATCTGTTTAAAGAAATGACAGCTAGCCACTTGAGCAGGTCATGTCAGTCTTAGTTTATATGAACTTCTTATACCCCTGTTGTTCCGCTAACAAATAGGTTTGCATTGGGTATTTCCTGTCAAATTAAATTCTTCTAACAATAGAGAATGTTTGGTACTACACAGGTTTTTAAAACTAAAGTTTTGCAAAAAGAAGATGGATACATTTTCTTCTAAGGGATGTTGTTATTTATGAAAAAATGCTTTAAAAAGTACATAATATCCAACCTAATGACAAGTAAAATAGAGCTTAAAAATACTACTGGTACTTTTAATGTCATTCTATTTTGAAAATCAAATGCAATTGTTCAATGAAAAACTGCTAAAATCTGCATTTGTCATTATATCTATATTTTGTAGCCAAAGTTATTAAGAGCAATTGTTGCCACTTGTGACTCTGGAGCCACAGTTTGCAGACCCCTGATCAAGTCCCACAAAATAAACATAAACAATTTAGGAAATTGCATGTTCTTACAATGATTTACAGATCCCTTTTTTAAATAAATATCTGACTACTTTGTTTTTATTCAAATATTCGAGGTTTGGTTTCTTGCTGGACATACTGAACAGGTAAATACAATCTTCACAAAAACAATTGAAAGGATTTTAATGGCAAAATATTAGAACACCACTGATCCAGAGAGATTGATGGAAAAAGATCCCTCTCTCGCTGTGTTACTGGCAAAACTGGCACCATTAATTGACATTTGTTAAAAAATCTTATTCTGATTTTAATGCTTATTATTAAAAGTGTCACTGGATGATTTAAGGAACCTACAAGAGTTTCAGTAAATGGCAAGAGGTTCATGTCAAATGTTTCTTTACTGTGCACAATAATTTGTTACAAAGGTGACTTTTAATGCCTGTTTTCAGAGTTTTGCCAGAGTCACTGCTTCCTCACAATTCTAAAAGCCTTTATAAAAATAAAGCTTAGACAAGAATTTCAACAAATCTGTTTTAAGTGCTTTACAATTCTACACGTAATCCTAAACCTTTCTGAATAATCAGAACTAACTTTCTAAAACATGCAAAAGTTATGTAGAAACAACAAATATGTTTTGGCTCCTATGTAGTAAGGGAAAAAGCAACATGCCTGCGTGCTAATTCGTCAGTTCAAGCTACAGCCACGAAATAGCTGTTTAAACACGATCGAACTATGGTTAAAGTTACATGGTAAAAGATATTGTGCTAAAAAATGTGTCCATGCTGAAAACCTTGAAAGCAGTGTGCTTTACAATTTGTTTTTGCTCAAAAATGAAAAAGCTTGCTGTGTCAATCATCCAGTTTATAGCCAAAAGCTGTGCCAACCACATTTGAAACAAGAAGGAGGCGATAGCTGTCAGAAACTGCTTTTTATCTATAGGATGTACACTGCAACATAATATAATACAGGAAAAATCTTTGGAGGGGATCGAGTTTGTGTCTGTGGGAGGAAATGGGCCCATTTTCCTGATATAATGCTAAAGAATCCTTTAACCCAGACATAAAAAGCTGAGTCAGACAATTCTGTTTGAGGTATAAAGTCAGACCAGTTCATGATTGATGAATCGAGGGTCAAGAAGCCATGAAAACAAAGATATTTTCGAACAGAAAATTTAATTTCACCTTGGGATGTTTTCGCTCCATATCTCTGAGATCTGTTTCCCTAACTTTTATTGCTCACTCCTTGCGATAATAAACAAAAAGAAGGGCCATCAGTGACCCTGCCAGGAGGTCATAAAGATGCTATAGTTTCTGTCTGAAGGCCCACAGGCATCTCACCACTTAATACGGTCATGCAGGTTTCCAGGACCCACTCATGTGCTGCTATTATCTCTTAGGGAGGTAATGTTCACATGTGGAAACAGAAGGCACTCAAAAGGAGCTCAATTCCCCCCTGAAGCACCACTCTCCTGTTCTGCAGGAGATACAGGCACATGAAACTGCATCAAAACACATAAACAGGAATCTTGCTTTTTCTTGTCGAGTTTAGCCTGATTTTGAATCAGGGTAGGGGAAAGGTATTTAAAGATGCGTTATTGCAAGAGGCAAAGTGAGTCTTAGACACAGGTTCCAAACAAAACCCTGTCAGCTCTGCTTCTGCTCATTCTTCCATTGTGTGTCCTGTTACCTTCGCTCCACTGTTACCAGTTTTATTTTTGCTGTTCAGTTGATTGACCAAAGTTAACTCCACACAGTTCTCCTCTTAAACAGTAGGCATCTCACCAAAGAAAGTAATTTACCTAGACAGCAGCAATAACATCAAGAGTAAAGTCCCAAAAACACTTCTCAAATGCAATCATAACTAAACAGTTTTAACATTTCAAAGCACTGCAAGCATTAACTTCCCACCAATGATATTTTCCAACAATAATATTGCTATTTTGGCTACATTTCATACAAGGTTACAATGAATCATCCACTGCAAACACACACTTTTTAAAACATTCTAGAAATCTGAACACAACACATGTACCTTGTGTGGTTTTATGTTCTGCATGTTCCAAGGTAATGAACCAAGATCATGATAAGGTTGACTCATTGTTAAGGGGATCTGGTGTTGTACATTTTTTTAATGTTTTTTTATGTTTTAACAAACAGGACAAACAACATGCATTCACACACTTAAGGGCAAGGTAGACTAACCAGTTATGACCCAGAGAGAACTCGCACATGCACACAGGGATAACTTGCAAACATCACACAGAACACCTCTAACCAAAACCCAAACCCAGGACCTACTTCAACAACACTAACAGCTGTGCGACCAGGCAGCACTGTCGCTGGAAAAAGCAGCCCTGGAAAATGATGAAAGTTCCAAATTTTTTCAAGAAAGCATAAGAACTCTAAGTCCATTAGTTTAACCATATCACCACACAGTATAAAACTGCACAAAACAGAGAGTGATTGGCCCTGTAACTGATCAGATGGACCCATTTACATTCACAGAAAGTTTGAAAGTTAAAGGAAGCTGCATTAACATAATATGTAAACAGACTAAGGAAAACGACACTACATACAAGAGGTAAACAGGATTTACCAGGAAAATATGCATGGTACAGTTGCAGAAACATTGATATCTTCATTATTTTGATGGTATGTGAAGATACCTGTCGGCCAGCAGCTGCAGAGCCCTGCGACAAGGATCCCGGACTGTTTGTGTACTTGTTCTTCTGAAGGTCCATCAGGGCGTCTCGCTGCCGTTCAATGTCCGCTTTGTGCATGCTGTTTAGGGCCTCTAAACTTTTGGCGGCCACAGAGTTGTGTCGGCGGTCCAGCGAGGAAGACGTGAACCCCCCATTACTGTTGTCCTGGAAGCGCCGTGCCCCACGGCCCCCGGTGGCAGCCAGGGTGTGGTAATCCCGCGGAAACTCGGCATCACCTGCAGAGATCATGGAATCCTTTCTCTTCTCTCGACCTGGAAATAATTTGAAAACACAAAGAGGAAGGGTTATGAGGTGAAGGTATCTGCAGAAAGGTATCAGTCAGTAAGATAAATTGTTTAAGTAATAAGATCCCCTCATGATGAAACTATAAAGCTGGGCACTTTTCAAAGACTACAGCTCTGAGGTCAAATCTTATAAACCATAATGTGAACTTTACTTTAAGTAAGAGTGACCTTAAATTCACAGATCGAGTTCCACTTCTTCAGCTTTACTAAACTAAAAAAATGTTTCAGCAAAGAAACCAGGTCTGAACTGTTACGTGGTAGATACAGTGCTGACTATAGGTTTATCATCATAAGATTGAATGCTAATAATGACAATTATTAGTGATAAAAAATAGTTTTTTTTATCCCCTGGTGGAATCTTCTGGCCCTGGAATGCCTTGGGATCCCCCAGAATAGCTATAGAGTGTGACTGGGGAGAGGGATGTTTTGGTGCTCCTCCTAGACCTGTTAACACCCCTGACCCAATCTCATAACAGGAAGAAAATAGATGGCTCTAATGCAACACAAAAACTAAGATAGAGAAAAGTTTCAAAAAAGGAAATAATGTGCCATACACGGGTATTTATCTGTCTTTTAATAACTGTAGTGAGAAAGCAGAAAATGCATTTTTTTAAGATTAGAAAATGACAATATTTTGCCATAACTATAACTTTATCATTTCTTCCATTGCCATTTTACCATTTACCAATTTATTATTTTATTATTATAACTGAACACATTTAAGCAGAAATTGATTTTCGCTCTCGTCAGTAGAATAATATTTTCCTTGAAAGATGTTTAAAGATGCAAATCGTCTGGTCTACAGTCATGACAATAGCCAGCTATAGTCAGCTAAGCTCAAGTTTTAATTATTTTTGACTTGAATTTGCATTTACAATAATTAACAATAATTTAACAGAGTCCACTGAGTTCCTTTTTGCCAAACATTTGAAAAAACAGTTTTCTGTCTGGATTAACTCTCAAGTTCCTACAGTTCTACACACAGACATGTGGATGTCACAAAGTACACCTCTGGCATTTTAGCAGCGTGTGAAAACAAGGGGAACATCTGTCTGTTTCTACAATTGTAACTGTCCTGGGAACCCCGAAGCAAGACAAAACAGTCGTGCAGGAAACTCTCCTTTTATATGAGAGCAGAACGGTCTCATGTGTGACACTCAGTCAATGAAAAGTGACAGAAATAGGAATGTCTGTCTCCAGGGGTAATGTGGTTTAGTGCCCTCTTGTGACCGACTCACACAAAGCACCAATAGCTTGCATAAGATGATCAGTTACAGCAAGTTTGCAGTATTCAAAAGCTATGTTACTCTTATGTAAATTATTTCAATAGGACAGGAAGTAATCTTGAGCAGAAATGTTAAAGTATGTAATCCTACTGCAGAACATTATGCAGAAACAGTATGCAATAATATACTATGTAAAAGACGTTTATATTACATTAACACTCATAAGGTAATAGAAATACATTTGTGCATTGGTAATGTTTGGAAGGTGGTTTAAATGCAACAGATTTCATCATTTGCTTATACTGCTCTTTCCTTATTCACAATCTGTTTACTCAATACAGGTTAAATTATTCCATCCCCTCAAATTTTAAGTCTTTATTCAGGTAAAGTAAAAAATAATCAAATTATATTTCTAGGATACCAGAAAGAACTTCATCTGGTCACGTTGGATACCAGATGAGGTTCTTTTTCAGCGTAGTCTCCTGACAGTTCGGCAAGAAGCATAAAAATAGAAGCATGCTTCTTAATAGCCAGGCTTTGTAAACTAAAATCAGAGCTACAGAACCCTCTATCTCGCATCTTATTAAAATGATTTTAATCTGTAGGAATGATATGAGAGCAAACATGTGATTGCAGTTGTGTTTTTGAATACTGCAGTCATATGACCAGTTCAAAAAAGAAATATTTACTCACTCGTCTATCTTTTTCATCATCTCCATGTTCTCATCACTCTCATTATAACTTATTGTCATGTTAATTACTAACATCTAGACAAAGTGTGGAAATCAGGGGAACAGAAAATTTATCCTTCTGGCCAGTTATCTTCTTATCATCAACTTCAAACATCGTGGCCTAACAAATATCACATCTAAGAAGTCCTTTGTGATATTAATATTTCATTCAATGATATGGTGGAGATTGCCAATCATTATTTTGTGCAGTATGCATAGTTTACAGTTTCAGAGAATAGCAAGGTCTTAAATGGCTAAAATTTAACATTATACTTTTCTTATTAGTACTTTTAAAGAGAAACCAAAGGAACTGCCAAAATAAGTAAGGTTTTCTGCAGTTGTATTGAATATAGAGTAATTCAGTGATGCCCCTCCCCCACATCTTACTGTGCACTGCTGGAGGGGTGCTACTACACTTTTCCCTCACCAACAAGAAAAAAGTTGAACTATCTGGAAATTCTTCTCATTGCCAAAAACATGGACATTCATGGTGTGGAAACCTAAGAAGCACAATCCATCACTCTAAGGCAACTGTTGAAAACCTACAGCTATGAGAAGCAACACTGAAATAATGAAACCTTTGGGCAACTGACAGAATTCAGTGTATGTCTAACAATAAATGCCAATTAAAAGTTTACACTCTGGGACATATGTCTTTTCTCCCAAATATCTAAAAGTAGTTTTCTTTATTTTGGCGGGTTAGCTTTATGTCATGCTTAAAGACTTCTGTTAGGAGCAATAAAGTACTGACAACAGGAGCAGGAAAATCTGTCTATAGATCTGTCTTTTTATATTGAATTATTGAAGTTTTCTGCTGGGGTATTGATTGTCTTACTGCATGAAGAAATACAAATTGCTCTATCAATATTCTGTTTCATACCAACTCATTCTCAGACTGTTTCACAAAATTTCTCAAACATTTTATTGAGCAGCTGGAACATCTATGTAAGAATTCTGGTTTGAGTCCTGCAGAGAACTGTGTCTGAACATGCACTACACTGAGTCTAATGCTGTTTTTTTATATGAAGACCTTTAAGTGAGCTTAGCTCATTCCGACATGATTTAATGGTGCTCTGTTCAGGAGTATATGAAATGTGTAATCTACAGCAAAGAGTTGCAACATTTTCCCTCCATGGTGAGAGCTTGGTTCCTGCCCTTTGTGTGTGGACACGGGCACAGTTCAGCTGTTACACACATACTGCAGGCTGGTACATTCTGCAGGTAGTCTTTGTGTGGACCTGTTACTGGTATTGTTTGCCTCTCCCTTTCTTTTAAACTTTAGTATGATGCAGTCTTCTTCGTGGGAAACATATCAATATAAAGTGAAACGTAGCGTTCTAACCGTCAAAACTAATAGATTGAACTGGTTTTGTTGCTTGAGTAAGTACGTTTGAAGCTACTGCAAAGATGAGAAGTGCGTTCTGTCTCTTATTGCTCTATAAGTGGCCACAATTACAAACATAGTCTAAGTGTCCAGCAGTTTAGTTCAAATTTTAGACACATGTTGCTTTCTCACTATGAAAGCATTGAAGCGTGCGAATTAGAGGAGTGGTGTTGAGAATTCGACCATTAAAAAAAGATGATAAACAAGCAAAGCCCAGGTTGCAAATATTGCTCAATAATAATCAGTATGTTAACTGGTGAATGTAGGCATAACTTATATATACTTTTAAACTTTAACACATAATATGATAAATGAACGGGAACTAGTTCAGGTTGGAGCTGTGAACTCAGTTCAGATTATTTAGTGAACAATAATTAATTCATTTTAATCTGTCTGAACTAGAACAAGTTCTTAAGGATGAACATCACATTCTGTATCACGACCAGAGACAGAGAACCCAAATTCAGCCAAACACAAAGTGATAAGTAAAAGGGTTTATTCAGAAACTCAGGATCAGAGAGCAGAAGAGCAGCAGTCAGCTTCCAGGAACCACTTCTCAGTCTGGTGATGGGGCACAGAATCCAGAGGAGGAAGCGATCCAGACAGTTAATGAGGAAGCGTCCGACAGACTAAAGTCGGATTGCCGACTGATCCAAATCCTCCGGGGAACGAGCTGAAACTGTGACAGGAACACAGAGAGCTGTGATTGTCCTCTTGACAATAAGTCCAGGCAGGCTAGAGAGCCAGGCGGACTCAGGCTGAATAAACCAGTGGCTAGGCTGAGACGTAAATCCAGGGACAGAAACAGGGTCGAATTCCAGGGCTAGAGGCGTCAGACAAGGGGCAGGCAGAGACATAAACCAGAGGCAGAAAACAGAGTCGAAATCCAAAATCCAATCCGTCAGACAAGGAGCAAGCAAGAGGGAATAATCCGTAAGGCAAGGCAAGGTCATGGAACGAGATCAGTCAGGAAGGTACGCTGGATAACTACTCCCGAGACGGGACACCACATAGGGCTTGATCCGGGACACGTGGAAGGTAGGGTGAACTCTCATGGCACGAGGCAGACGTAAAGAAACAGCCACAGGATTGATGATCTTGGATATGGGAAAGGGTCCCACAAAACGAGGTGCCAGCTTACGGGAGTCAACCAGAAGCGGGAGGTCCTTGTTGGATAGCCAAACCTTCTGTCCCACCTTGTAGCTTGGAGCAGGGATTCTCCGACGATTAGCTGTGCGTGCCTGCACCTCCGACATTCTGATCATAGACCTTCTTGCCTTCCTCCAGATGCGCTGACATCTTAGGGCCGCGGCCTGAGCAGAAGGAACCTCAGCCTCTTTCTCCTGGACAGTGAACAAGGGTGGCTGAAAACCAAACACAACTTGTAAAGGGGATAACCCGTGGCACTAGCCGGGAGGGTGTTGACAGCATATTCAACCCAGGGTAAATTTTGAGACCATTTCGTTGCGTCGGACTGACATAGTGTGCGAAGTTTGGTCTCCACCTCCTGGTTGGCCCTCTCCGTCTGTCCATCCGACTGTGGGTGAAATCCTGAGGACAAACTAACAGTAATCCCCAGCAAGGAACAAAACTCTTTCCAGAAACGTGACACAAACTGGGGCCCTCTGTCTGAGACAATGTCTGTGGGTATGCCGTGAAGGCGGAAAACCTCACGTGCCAGAATGTCCCCATTTCCTTGGCTGAGGGCAACTTTTTGAGAGGGACTAGGTGAACCATTTTAGAAAATCTGTTAATGATGGTTAACAGAACTGTGAAACCATTAGAAACTGGCAAACCTATGACGAATTCCATGGCTATGTGTGACCAGGGACGAGGAGGAATGGGTAGGGGATGCAAGAGTCCAGCAGGAGGGCGATGAGAAGACTTGGCTTGGGAACATTGAGTACAGGCCGTGACGTAATCTGTGACATCTTTGACAAGAGATGGCCACCAAAACTGAGTTCGGACCATCTGTCTAACGTCCTGCTGATACCAGGATGACAGAACAGACGTGAATTATGGCATGAATTCAGTACCTTGGGTACGAGGCGTTCCGGGACAAAACACCGGTCAGGTGGGCATGAAGTTGGGATAGGGAGGTCTTTGGTGGCATCTCTAACCTCTCCCTCCAACTCCAACATGGTGACAGAGAGTCTCACTGATTCCGGAAGAATAAACTCATCCTCCCCAGAGGTCTGTGACTCAGAGGGTTCCTGTATTGTGGACAGGGCGTCTGGTTTGCCATTTTTGACTCCAGGTCTGAAAGACAAAGAGAAGTTGAATCTTCCAAAAAATAAAGCCCACCTTGCCTGCCTGGGATTAAGGCGCTTCGCTGATCTCAGGTACTCCAGGTTCTTATGATCTGTTCATACAAGAAACGGTTCCTTAGCCCCCTCTAGCCAATGCCTCCACTCCTCGAGAGCCAACTTGACTGCCAACAGTTCTCGGTCCCCCACATCATAATTGCGCTCTGCTTGGGACAAAGTCCTAGAAAAGAAGGCACATGGGTGAATAGGACCATCAGAATTTCTTTGGCTTAGAACAGCTCCAACCCCTGTGTTTGAGGCGTCAACCTCCACAATAAACTGTTTATCGGGGTTAGGGGACCGTAGAACAGGAGCAGACGTAAATAATCCTTTAAGCTTGACAAAAGCTCTTTCAGCCGTCTCATTCCAAACAAACCTTGTCTTAGATGATGTGAGAGCATTAAGAGGGGCTGCAACGAGGCTATAGTTCCTGATGAACCGTCTGTAAAAATTAGCAAACCCCAGAAACCTTTGAAGCTGTTTGCGGTCGGTAGGAGAAGGCCATTCCAAGACTGCCTTGACTTTGGAGGGGTCCACTATAACTTGGTCTGGAGAAATGATGAACCCAAGGAATGAAGTGATAGTGGTGTGAAACTCACACTTTTCAGCTTTGACAAACAGATGATTTTGAAGAAGACGGAGGAGGACAGCCCGGACATGATTTCTGTGGGTTTCCAGATCCTGAGAATAAATCAGAATGTCATCAAGGTATACAAAAACAAACTGTCCAACCATGTCCCTCAGGACATCATTCACCAATGCCTGAAAAACTGCAGGGGCATTGGTTAAACCAAAAGTCATTACAAGGTACTCATAGTGACCAGTGGGAGTGTTAAATGCCGTCTTCCATTCATCCCCCTCCTTGATACGAACAAGGTGGTAAGCGTTTCTCAAATCCAATTTAGAGAAGATCCTGGCGCCCTGAATCTGGTCGAAGGCAGTGTTCATAAGCGGTAGAGGGTATCGGTTCTTGACGGTGATGTCGTTTAAACCCCTGTAGTCGATACATGGTCTCAAGGAACCATCCTTCTTTCCCACAAAGAAAAAGACTGCCCCTGCTGGAGAAGGGTAGTATGTGGCATCTGGGATTGTGCCCCTGCTTGGTTCTCTGGTACTGACAATGAATACAATCGACCCCTAGGGGGAGAAGTGCCTGCTAGGAGCTCAATGGCACAGTCATAGGGTCTATGAGGTGGAAGTGCCGTAGCCCTGGACTTGTTGAAAACCTCCTTAAGCGCATGATATTCGGACGGCACCTTAGACAGATCAGGATATGTCTCCTCAATGTCATTCTCCAGAATAATATCTGTAGAGGCAGAAGACAGGCAAGTGGCCGAGCAGGACTTAGCCCAGCCCAAAATCTCTTTGGCTTGCCAGTCAATATGGGGGTTGTGCTTTTGTAACCAGGAGGCCCCTAAAACAATGGGTAGTTTAGGAGAGTTGATGATCCTGAATGTGACCTCGTCCTGATGATTGCCCCCCAGTGTGAGTTTTATTACCTCCGTCTTGTAGTATGAACTGTTGATACTATGACCATCCAAAGCCAGGACATTACGGGTGTCAGACGTGGGAAGGAGCTTGATGTCATGGTCCCTGGCGAACGACTCATCCATAAACTCCGTGTCCGCCCCTGAGTCAATGAATACTGACACCTGATGAGAAGTGGAAGACACTTGAATAGTTGCAGGAAATAAGCATGAGGAGACAGACAGTTGACTTCGGCTCAGTAGAGTTCTCCTCACCTCTACTGTGCCTGGGCTTTTAACGGACACTTGAATGCAACATGACCCTGTCCACCACAATAAAAACACAAGTTATTCTTCCTTCGTTGATCTCGCTCCCCCGCAAAAATCTTTGAACGACCCAACTGCATGGGCTCCGGGTCACAACAGTGATCAGAAGGGGGTGGAAGACCCTTGGGTTCTATGTGGGGAACAGGACTGTGAGCTGAAGGGGAATTAACCCGTCTATGAAGCCTCTCCCTCTTCCTTTCTGTGAGCCGCAAATCGATGCGGGTTGCCAGGTCTTCAAGTTGGTGAAGGGAGGCAGGGTAGTCCTAGGTAGCCAGTTCATCCTTGATGTTCTCATTCAGACCTTGCATGAAAGCATCCATTTTAGCATGCTCATTCCAAAGGCTGTCTGCTGCCAGTAAATGAAAGTCAATGATATAAGATGTAACACTTCTCTCTCCCTGTTTAATGGAGAGTAAACCTCTGGCAGCTTCACGACTAGGAAGAACTGGATCAAAAACCCTGATGAGCTCCTTGGAGAATGCAGAATAAGAAGCACATGTGATCGAATCATTCTGCCACTCAGCAGTGCCCCATTGCTTAGCCTTTCCAGAGAGCAGGGAAATAACAAACGCCACCTTAGAGCGCTCAAAAGGGAACGAAGAAGGCTGAAGCTCAAAATGAATCTCACATTGAGTAAGAAAAGCACGGCACTGGTCAGGATCTCCCCTAAACAGCTCAGGAGGCGTGAGTCTAGGTTCTCTTACCACAGCGAAAAGATCAGGAACTCTGGGGAAAACAGGCTGTGAGGACGCTGGCGTGGAAGCAGGAGTCATGGAGCACAGCATAGAAATCATTTCCTCCATGCCAGAATTAAGACGGGCAATCGAGTGATCAACATCAGTGCGCCACTGCTGTGTTGGCGATGGGTCCATCTTTTGGCCAGATTTTACTATCACGACCAGAGACAGACAACCCAAATTCAGCCAAACACAAAGTGATAAGTAAAAGGGTTTATTCAGAAACTCAGGATCAGAGAGCAGAAGAGCAGCAGTCAGCTTCCAGGAACCACTTCTCAGTCTGGTGATGGGGCACAGAATCCAGAGGAGGAAGCGATCCAGACAGTTAATGAGGAAGCGTTCGACAGACTGAAGTCGGATTGCCGACTGATCCAAATCCTCCGGGGAACGAGCTGAAGCTGTGACAGGAACACAGAGAGCTGTGATTGTCCTCTTGACAATAAATCCAGGCAGGCTAGAGAGCCAGGCGGACTCAGGCTGAATAAACCAGTGGCTAGGCTGAGACGTAAATCCAGGGACAGAAACAGGGTCGAATTCCATGGCTAGAGGCGTCAGACAAGGGGCAGGCAAAGACATAAACCAGAGGCAGAAAACAGAGTCGAAATCCAAAATCAAATCCGTCAGACTAGGAGCAAGCGAGAGGGAATAATCTGTAAGGCAAGGCAAGGTCATGGAACGAGATCAGTCAGGAAGGTACGCTGGATAACTACTCACAAATGTTTTCGAAAATCTGGCACCGTCTGCCGGTCAGAGGGCTGTATATAACTGCAGCTCCACAGGTGTGTGGCATGACGGTGATTGTGCAGCAGCCCAGCAGCAGACAGGTGAAGCAGATGAGTTAATTGCATGAGTGAGAGCAGAGCAGGCAGACGGGCCAGAATCATAACATTCTGGGATATTAATACATTTGTAAAAATTATTTTAAAGAAGCTGTTAATAAATGATGCTGATAATAAATCTTTTACCAAGTCACATGATGTTTTTTATAGAAAGTGAGCATATCTGCACCAAAATCTGATATGATTTTAATTTCTTCAATGAATGTCTTTAATTTTAATTTGTAGTTTTTGCTTTGGTTGCCTGAGATGAGGAGTATATCACTATATGGACTTAGGACATAATTTGGCATATTTACACACACAAAAAAGCGGCTAGAAAATAACGTGGATAATATAAAACTTTAGTTACATTAAACTTCAGTGAATAAAACTACATGAACCCATCCGATCAGTAGTTATCTTACAGATTTTCAGCCACATTAGGAAAACTTTCCAGACAACTTTCTGTCGGGGTGAAGTTTAAAGGTAAACAGACACATAATGTGCACTACAAACAACCTGAATTACATGACCTGCAGGGCTTTGACCCACACAGTCTCCGTACATTATTGATCTCTCCCCTAAGTGTTCTCCTTTTTGTCCGCTCAGCAACAAACATCCACTGAAGCAGGAAGTTGATTAGCTTGCAGTTAAAACATTTTACTGCTCTCTGCTAAACAAAACTCTGCATCACCACACGTTAAACCTTTTTCCATTAGAAAATACACAAACAGCAGCCTATTTAGCAAACGTTTAGCTGTCACTGAGAAAGTTCCCATGGCATGTGTGCCAAGTTTCCTTAGCTTGAAAATGCTGCAATAATTAATAATTTTCCTTCAGACAGGGAAGGTTTCCTGTCTGCAAATTCACCCTGATGACAGTAACGTTTGTGGTATTTAAAATGGTGTCCGAGCTGGCCACAAATGGAAATTTTCTGATAGGAGTACAGCCACATAATACCAATGTGTATCCATGGTAAGGTGGTAAAACCGAAGGGAAGTTGCAAAGACGGCAGGAACATCCAGACCAGGCCTTGTAACTATAATTTATGTGAAGCCTTGAGCAAACTCTTTTAGATTGTGTGTGTTTCAGTGTGGGTGGAATTGTGATTGTGCGAGGCAGACAGACGCTATGTTCTGCTCCAATACCTGCTGTAATTTACCTTCTTCAAATAGGTCCAGGGCTTATACAATTGAAATGTTCCTTTTTGCTAAAAATATGTTTACATCTGTTGACAAATTAATATATTAATAATATAATATATTAATATATTATAGCAAATCAGGCTGATTTTCAATAATTAAGCCAAAAAAATAGATTAGAAAATATGCTGGCCTTCTAAATCAGTGCAGTCTGGGCCAATCGTTTTGTGTTATATGGCTTCAGGATTCTTGGATTTTCTTACACATGTCTCTATTGCACACTGAAAAACATGCAAAGAGTCAGTTTGCATGAGTCAAATGCATAGACCCTTGTTTACAACTTTCAGTTCTTTCTCTTTTATATTAATGCAATACCTGCAATCTTCTGCAGTGCATTATTGTGTTCCATAATTTTGGTTATTGAAGTTATTGATGATCCAGAAAACTGTTCATTCAGCTGCCAAACTCGTCCTGTATTTGAGGCCTTTATTAGTCAAAGCGAAAATGTCAGAAGATTTTAATTCGGAGGTAACCATTAGGAACAAGTTACTGATTTCGAACACCGATAACATCTCTTTGTACTCTTTCGTGTGACTGGTTCCGGTGCTAAACTGGTGTTGTTGTTAACTATTAGTTCTTTGTGTTTCCACTGCCGCAAGCCTTGACACCAATAAGCTCGGCATCAAATCTTTGTTGGCCAGAATAAAGAACCCCTCTGATCTAGAAACGAAGCCAGCCTCATGGAGACTATCAACCAGTGATGTGAGCATCACGTTTAAAACCAAAAAAGTATAAACATTGAGCTTTGACATTAATAAAAAGTTGGATTAGCCATAGAATAACACTACTGAATAACGCTGACTCACCATCTACCATCCTCCCACAGTTTATTTTGATATCACCCATGACGGAGTTGAAGTAGCTCATCGTGCAGCTTCCAGCTGCAATTACCGCCCATATTTTCCACTAAAACCGTAAACTCCATTTCCAACTCAGTTATTAAACATTGTCTTGTCTCAACATTGCCAGGAAGCCTTTGTAAATCCTTCTTTGAATGCTTTGCTTGTTTTCCATCACAGATTGCAGTTGTGAAGTTTTCACAAATGCTGCATGTTAACCATTTTTCCTGGTGGTAATCCAACAAACTGACACCCTGAGATACAATTCTCTGATAATTGTTTGACCTCTTACAGATTTATTCTGTTTTTGATTTTTTCCACAGGTAATATTTGAGATCAAACTTATTGCAATATCAGGTAATGATAATAAAAAGAGCAGGATCCAAATATTTTTACCATCATTTTGATATCAGTATTAGCCTTGTCAAAAAAATAGATATTTTGACGTAATCAATACTAAGAAAATTAAATATACTCATTTGCCGTTGTATGTCTGTGGCTCAGATCCCCTCCGTGTCTATTTCGGGTCCTAGGGAGCAGGTCCTAAGGGGCAGGTCTGTAGCTCCTCACACTTGCAATTGAATATTCTTATGGAGAAACTTTATATATACAAGTGCCCTCACACATGCACCCACAGGTGTTTGGAATCAGGTTTTTACAGATACACAGATGTACTCTACAGTTGCAGCTGCCACTAAATACATCTTGCATTCATTAGTACAGTGTCAGTTTAGTAACATTGTTGTGGTTTTATATGTGTTTCCCCAGGTATAGAAACAGTCTAGGGGTTTATCTTGTATTCCCTTTATCCTTCTTTCTCTCCTCTATTTTTATGTCCTTTCTCCCTTTTACCCTTTGGTCCCATCTGTCTGCCCTTCTTGCTTCTTTTTTTCCCTTTCGTTTCCATCTTGTTTCCCCAAAGCAATTTCTAATGTTTTTTATATATATCAAGCAGAGTATTATAGCAATAGCTGTAATGATCCACTTGTGAAAATAAAAACACAAAAAGAGATACCCATTTGTATCAAAATTGACACAAACGGACTTATTGGCTTTTGCCCACTTCTTACGGCTGCAGCGCAATATCAGAGACCCTCAACCCCTTCTCTTCCTGCATCCACTCACCTGACCAAAACAATGAGTTACCGCTGGAGGTTTTAAACTCTGCTAACATGCTGAGAATTTACAGAAAAAAATGTATACAACTCTCTTTAGCCAACAAGGCAAACACAAAAGTGTTGTTCGGAGGAACTTATCCAATAAGGTAGACTGACAGAGAAAGAAACACAATCCCAGATGCCACATACTACCTGCACTAATGCAACAAGGGACACTGATGTTTAAGAGCAACTTAAAAAGGTCAAACTCCTATTTCTGCAACAGTGAAGTAGTTCCATGGTAAAGCAGTTCTACACCACGCAACGGTCCGCTCTGCTGCGGTACAAATTAACGCAGGAAATCATTAATCAGCTAAGCAACGAAACAATAATAACACAAGTAAATGTTACAAAATGATGGAGTCAGACTAAGCCTGACATTAAAGGCAGAAAACAGGAGGAACCTATAGCAACCTACCCAGCTGGTGTAGTTGATCATTAAAGAAAATATTATACAAAATTACCAGAGAGACTTTGTAAAGTGCTTCTGCTGAATACATTTGTATGGCAAGTTGACGGGCAAATGGAAGTACACTGTGGCACACTATAGATAGGAAATTATAATAAAATCAAATAATTGCACAACTAAATGAAAGGTAGACACTTCCGTGAAGGATATTAACACTTACACTGAGTAGTATCTTGCCAGACAAGGAAGTGACACTTAAATGATTTATTTATCTAAACAAGGGTTTACTTGCCCCCTACTTATTGACTTCACCCTAATTAGGGACTTAAAATATTGTCATATTGTAAATCAATCATATTTTGTGCTTAGCAGGTATTTTTCCTAATATCAGCATCGAGTTTGAAAGGCTAGCATCATGACAACCCTAATAGATCCTAACAGTCACGTTTTACATACAATTTCTGTGTGATAACACAGTGTGGGCCAGTTTCACCTGTAATCAGGTATAGATTATATTAATATTTCTTCAAATTAAATCACATTCAGTCCTGACATCTTGCATTTCCATAAAGATTCGTCTTGCATAATAGTTTTAGAGGAATTTCATGTTTAATTTATCCGAATAGGGACAGGTGTTTAAACAAAAGATACATGTATAGCAATAGCCAATTTTGTAAGCCCCAAAGCCTTGTCTGTTTTCTAAATTGAACTAGACACAGATACCACACATATAAAATCAAGGGCAACTAGTAAAATTAAGGCATTGTTCATCCATGTGTAGAAGCAGCGTCATGAGCCTGCTACATTTTTTTCTGCTCTCCATTGTGTTATTAGTGCTGCTGCTGCTGCTGCTTGTGCCAGTTAATGGGCTGCTTCCTCCTCCCAGCTCCCCCTGGCAACACCTCGCTAACGCAGTAACCAGTCAAGTAGATGAATTGCCCTTTAATAATCTTATTCTATGTACCGTGTTTAATATTTAATGCCTGTTCAGATCCCCACTAATAAGTTGTCTGATTTTAGTTTACCTCACATCTATAAAGGATGTTTTACACAAAGATTCAAAATCCACACAATGACCAAACCCCACAGAGCTTATAGTAATGTAGTCGGTGTCCTGCAAACGTATTCACACCCTCTAAAACTTTTTCACATTCTGTCATATTAAAGTCATGTTCAATGTGTTTTTTTGGAATTTTATGTGATTGGCCAACACAAAGCATAGCATTATTAGTGGAAACAAATTGCTACATTGTTTCATAAAGAAAATCTGAAAAGCTTTAAAGGGGACCTATTATGCAAAATTCAGTTTTTGATCGTTTTTATACTTCTATTTGGGTCTCTAATGCTTCTACAAACAATTGAAATGCAAAAAAAAAACAATTTTGTTTGCTATTAGAACAGAACCTTTAGCAGAGTTAATCAGGACAGATTCATCAATTGTAGGTATATCAGATAAGATCAGGACCCACAAGTTGTCATTGTATGCTGATGATGTCATATTGTATATTAGAGACCCAATAATTTCTATACCAAATATTTTAAAATGAAGGACTTTAGCCCAGTTTCAGGATGAATCAAAATCGGAAGCCATGATGATACGTGGAACCTGGCCCTCAGAATTATCCAAACCAGTTCAATTTAACTGGTCAACTAATGGGTTTCGATACTTGGGAATCAATATTACTACGGATGTTTCCCAACTGTACAAGGCAAACTATGGGAAGCTATTGGATCAAATTCAAAAAGACTTAGACAGATGGGAGATTTTACCGTTATCCTTTTTAGGAAGGATTGAAACAGAATATTCTCCCCAGATTGCTGTATTTGTTTATGTCCCTTCCTATTTGGATCCCAACAACTAGTTTTTAAAAAAATGCAAAAAATTATTTCTACCTTTATTTGGCAAAAAATAAAGGCCAGAATCAAATTTACACAGCTGACCAGCGGTAAAGCGTACGGAGGCCTTAACCTACCAGATTTAAAATTATACTATTGGGCAGCACAATTGCGTGGGACTGTGGAACGGCTAACACAGAATAAAGAAATAACATGGTTGACATTGGAACAAAGCCTATGCCCTAAATTGTCATTGCAGGCCCTTGCTTTTTGTTTAGCTGAAATTTGGAACAAATACAAAATCACAAATACTTGGATGACATGTACACAAAAGATTATAGGCATGATCAGAAAAAGTATCAAAGCTCCTCAATCAAAATCCAGGGCCATGAAAATTTGGGATATAATAGATTTTTTACTGGGGCAGAATGATTCAGGGTTTCGAGTCTGGCAAAGTAAGAATTTAATCTTTATCGATGACTTGTTTTAAGGGGAGATTCTGAAATCATTTGGTAAATTTTAAGAGTATGGGTTGATGTGGAACCCATTGATAACGAGTTTGGAACTGGAACTGGAACTGACAATAAAACGTGTAAATTGAAGTTATTTATGTGTGTATAAACTGTAGAGAAAAAATGTATTGGGATTTCAGCTCGCCGAGATGTTCATATATTCTTGTTCAACTGCTTTGTTTGGTTGTACTGGAAATTGATGTTTGTGGCTTAATGTGGTAAATACTGAATTTGATTTGAGAATGCAAAATCTTTATAAATAATAAAATACAGTCTTTTTTAAAAAAATTAAAAAATTCAGCCGTTTTTTTTTTGGGGGGGGAGATATAAATGAATGTTTTATTTTTTCTAAAAAACGTGAGGTTTCAAAAGCTGTTTAATTGTGATGTCACAATTAAACTGCCACCTAGTAACGTTACCTGAGTCCCACCCCTGACTAGGAACTGAAATGGAGCTCCACCTACTTGATTTTCAGTAGAGGTTCACGTCTCGCCATCTGGTTTTACATTACACGCTCTTTCTAATGGCTATCTTCAAAGGCAGATGTTCTGTTGTTGGCTGCAAAGACCAGCATGTGTCCATGCACATTCTCCCACTGTCGGATAAAAGATTTTCGTGGCTTCTTTTTATTTTTGAGGGCAATGTTCCAGTCACATTGCCGAAGACAGTACTAGTTTGCACGAATCATTTCACCACAGACTGCTTTGGGAACTCATTTCAGTACACGTCAGGATTTGCAGAAAGAAAGAAGAAAAACTCAGTCCCTGCTGTTCAATCTGCAGATGGCAGAAATGTAAATACTTATTGTCATGTCTTAAAAGTTTATTTTTCATTTTCACATTTATGAAGTGCTGGTTGAGATGTGGCCATATACAGCTAATTTGCATAAAAGTGACAGAGCCCTAAAACAGCTCATTCTGAAAGAATCTAAGAAAGGGGCAACTGAGGAGGTGAAATCTCATTATCTGAGAATGATTCTGTGTGAAAATGTAATTCGCATGTTTTGTATAGCCCATAGACCTATCTCCTATGTTTAAAAGAAGGTGTAATAGGTGTAAGTGTAATCACCATTAAATGCATTTGTATGTAAATTAAATACAGACAAACTGATCAGATGAGAGAAATATAATTTTTTGACTAACGTGGAAAACTATGTGTGGTAGACAACTAACATCACATTGCCATCTTCATGGTGAAAAATTGTGGTGGCAGTATCAGCAGTTGGTAGAAAGACAGATGGAGCTAAAAGCAGGGACGCAAACCTGGGGATTGATGTTGACCTTCCAGCAGGACAATAACCCTGAATGAGCTACAATGGAATAGATCAACACATACTCACGTGTTAGATTGGCCCAGTCAATGTCCTGACCTACATCCAATTGAAAATCTGTGGCAAGACGTAAAACAATGATCTAAACAGATGTTCTCTATCCAATCTGCCTGAGCTTGATCTATTTTGCAAATAAGAATGAGTAAAACTTTTAGTCTTGACTTGCAGCTGTGATTGCTGCAAAATCATGTTCTACAAAGTCCTGACTCAAGAGGGCAGAATACAAAGACATGCCAGACTTCAGAATTTATTGGAAAAAAATTTGAACATCATGAATAATTTTTCTTCCACTTAACAATAATGCACCGCTTTGTGTTGGTCTATTATAGACAATCCTCATAAAATACATTGAAGTTTGTATTTTGCATTGTGCGAAAAGGGTGTGAATACTTCGCGAGACACAGGCAGTCACTTTAGTTAAGTTATTAAGAAGAGTTTTAGATTAACACTTTTAGCATAAACTAAACAGATGAAATCTTTAATTTAGCAACTATCGATGCACATGATCCAGCGCACATCATTATTCTGTGTTTATCGCAGCTCATGGGAGCCTAAACACCAAGTGAGTGATTGCCATTGTGTCACGGATATTATATTTCTGAGGTCCTGGACACATTCCAGACAGCTGCTCAAGGCCACATCCGGACAATTTTTCATTACGAGGCTGAGAGTGTTTCTGTGTGTTGGTAGTACAACCTTGGCCACTGCCGGCCATGAGCTGACAGATGCAATTTGTTAGTTTTATGTTTTCATTGGGCTCAGATCTAATCATTCATACTCAGCCGTTCTTCACTTAGAATTTACTTCAAATTATTTTCTTCTTGACGGTTTGATTTGGAGGCTGTGATTTGTTGCAGGTTTATCCTGGAGCAGCAAATGGCATCCTGATAATAATGAGGTACATGTATGACACGGCATGAAATGTCATGTATATTCTGTACGAGTCCATTTCCCAGCAGTGAGGCAGGAAAGAAGAAGTTGTGACAACATTTCGCAGCTAGTTAAAATGTACTACTGTTTCAGGGTTAAAGAGATAAAATCTTTTATTCAACAGGACAAAATTCATCTAATTCATGATTTTACAAGATTTAAAGCTCAAACAGCTCTTGACCAAATATCCCTTTGAAAACAAGATGCTTTTTGGTTAATCAAACGTCGTAACAAACTGACTGGCTGGTCAATAAAAAATATTTCATAACATGCAAATATCTGCTGCTATCGAATTAATCTCTCTTCTGCTGTTAGACATTGGATTCTCTAAAGTTTTTAAAGACTAGTGGTAAAAATCAGGTGAGGTTTAAAGCACAACATTACTGCCATGATTCTTAAATGCATTGGTTTGAGTTTAGGGGTTTTACATTCAAATAACGTGAGACAATATTGTTCAGTTAAAACAAATCAGATATATACATTAAAAGTAGTGTACAAAAGTTGTGTCATACACAATATTGGATTTTCAAGAACAATGAGATTCTAACAATATTTTCGGTAATCCGCAAATTTTTTTGCAGACAAATACCAGAAAAAATGTCCATTTTGGGTTTTTAAGAGTAGATTAAACATTTCATAAATCTCAAACTGTGATTTCAACAATCTCTGTTTAGTAGGCAATAATTCAGTCCAGGTTTGGTGAGTCTACATTGTGATGTAAAAATGCAGTCCAGATTCCTTAAAAACATGAAAATCCTTCAGTTTACTGCAAAATTTGAGGTTGTCAACCAGAAAGTCAATGTTTTCTTACCTTTAAATAAAAAAAAAAAAAAATTCCTTGCTCATCTGTCTCTGTGACAGCCAATTATTTTGATTTTTTAGAAATGTTGACAATACCTGAGAACAATAATGATGATTTCATCTGTTTACAAGGCTGGTCTCAGGTTGACCTGCAAGATCTGCAACACCACTTAAACTTGCACCAAAAGTTTGTTAAAAAAACGTCAAGCTTAAACAGTAGTGAACTCCATTTTAACTGAGTGTTTTCTATTTAAATACTTGCAAGCATCCTTAAACTAAAAACAGCTACTTGGCAAAAGATATGTTATAGTTTTTAGTGGATAATATATCCAATTTCTGTATTTCGAATGGATGGTAACATTTGAAAATAGTTACTATGTTGCACAAATTTGATGGGTACACGTAATAAATTGCTCAATTGAATATTTTGTTTTTTATGGCACCTCATAGTGTGTTATTGCTCCTACAAGGTGGCATTAATGCACCGATTAGCACCTTGACTGTCCTGGAGGATTCCACTCATGTCGGTCACACTCTGCAACCATGGGTGCTTACATAAAAGCTGCCATTGCAATACCAAGCATTGACAGCTGCATTGCTGCTTATAACTGAGCATTGCTCAAATAAATTCCCACTTCATACACACTTTCCAACTCAACTGTGACACTACATCTCTTGACAGCTCAAGCTTTAACATCAATGGGCTGACCTCAACCTCAGTTCCTACTTATGCAAATGCACTTACCACAATCAAATGGATAACGAGCATTAAGTGATGACATAATCTGTGTTATGAGGACAGATGTCATTTAATTATTTAGGTAGAAGTGTATTCCAGTGTTTATGTGACCTGTGTCATATCCACGGACTGGGTGCTGTGTGGTAGTGTGCTGTGTTTCTCTTTTCCCCTCCTCTCTGCACAGGGTGTGATGGGCAGGTGCGGAGTTTAAAAGGAGTTGGAACCTGGAGGAAGACGTCAGCCCGTTGTCGCTATCTGCGTGGTACTGACCGAACTCTGCTTAGTTTTTTGAAAACTTTTCTGACCTCGTCTGTTTTTGCCTTGTCCTGCAGACCTTGTTTAAAGTGCTGTTCGGGATTCTGGAGTCCAAGCCTACTCGTGTTTGCTCAGTTGAGCTTTAAGACTCCTGCCAGACGCCCTGCCGCAAGTCTCCGCTCCGGGTCCGACCTACACAGCCCTGCTGCCCAGGGCTGCGCTGAAGATCTGCACACCTGCCTGTCCACCCTCCAACCTCACTACCTCGACCGAGAAGAGGATTTCTCCTTGGATGGACACTCCCAAGCTGCTGCACTCGCACATCTGCCCACTGTCGGTCCCAGCTCCGTGGTAAAGACACGCCCCCTCCCGGGAGTTCCAGTCACTGCTCCAGTAAGCCCCACCCAAGCCTCACAGACAAATCACCCCATCAGGACACCAATAACCTTCTCCTCTTGCCCTCTGGTGAAGATCCAGATTTCCCCGCTGATCCTGCCCGGGCTCAAACCTGCTGTTTGTGATCTACAACAAACTGTTTAAGACGTTTCTCTGTAGTCCTCGTGGTTGTGTCTCCATAAAGGGTCTCAGAAAAGCCGTTATGACAACCTGTAAATGGGTATTAGGCATGGCTCTGTTTCTGCCATCAAGGCATAAAAGAGGTTTTAAAAAGTTATGGTTTTCAAACCTTCTACTGCTTCAGGGCCCTTTAACGAGATGCAAAAGAAAATACAGAGTTTTTTTTGGCTCTATGGAGCATAACATAACACGTAACAGCACCTCACACCCCCATTGGTACATTTGGCCTGCCCGCTGGCAAAAAGAAGGTTACATTTTGTCCTCTCCTACAAGAAAGACAAATTCAGTTGTTTGGAAATATTTCCAGTCACAAAAAACACACGCTTTACTCTAAGTATGAAAAAGAAATTGACAAATAAATTCAACAGATATTATTATTGTTATATTGTTTAAGCAGCAGAATGAATAAATACTGCTGTTCAGTTTTAAATAAAAGCAGTTACCTTATGTTACACCTTTTGTATTATCTTATGTTGGCCGAACACAAGTGGAAATACACGGCACAAAACTGAGACGCACTTATTTCTACACGATTCCCTGATCCATAATGCTGCTGCTGGAGTTTAGTTAACTTTACATTGACAGAAGAATCAATATAGCCCTATGTTATCTTACTAGTATCACAAAGTTCATTTCTAAAAGAGTGTAATTTAAGGATAACAAGACTATCTCTGCGATCACATTCCACAAAAATTATACTTTATAAATCCTACAATAATTTTTGTCTAATTAGATTATTTTTTAATATGGTTCCATTCTTCCCGTACATAAAAAATTAATCCCAACTCTTTTCCTAATTTTTACATATTCTCATTTCAGGAAAGAACTGCTGGAACGATGCACCAGCTAAAAGCAAGTTGACTTCTGTCTCTTATCTTCCTCTTTCTTTCCATCTCACCATCATGAATTCTTCAATCATTAGATGCAAATAATTACAGGAGAAGGCAGTATTCCACAACTCACACAGCTCTCGAGGGCAGCTGAAAATAGAAATAAATGCTCTGCAGGATCAAAATGTAAATGGGTGCTGGCTATATTTAGATGGATGTGTACTTTTACTGAATACAAAATCGCTGCCAATGAAACTGTTGCCAGCAGCAAGATGGTAAATTCAGGACCACAGAGTAACAGTGTGAAGTTGATAAAAAACGAGGTCACTCTCTCATAAGTCTCACCCACAGTGTTGATATTCTTAGGCAGCCACAAAATTGAAGTTAAAATATCTATCAGTTGTAATAGCAGCTTTATTTCTACTGGAGGAATTCGTAAAGGCATATTTCGACTGTAAGTTGAAGTATGAAATAACACAGCTCTACAGTATACAGCAGAATAATAAGACAGAATAATGAGAAATAATCTTTTGAGAATTATTTTATCTTCATTCAAATTCAGAAGTTTATATGCATTTCCTTAGCATTTCGTAGAATCACCTTTTAAATTGTTTGACTGAGGCCCAAAATCTTGGGTATGCATAGATACACAAGGTTTGTCAAAAGCACAAGCCTTGTGTATCTAAGTCTTGTAGAACAAATTGCATGCACACACCTTTTAGTCTATTAAATTTTTTTTGTGATGGCTCCTTCAAAACACTGAAGTTGTTGTCCTCAGGCCACTTTGTAACTTATGCTGGTATGTTTAAGGTCAATGTCCATTTGGAAAACTCATTTGTGGCCAAGCTTTAACTTCCTGTCTAATATATTCAAAATGTGTTTAAATATTATCTTGTAGCTGTTTTACTATGTCATGCAATCTATTTTGTGAACCCTGTCAGTCCAGCAAAACACCCAAATGGCATGATGCTGCCAAAACCTTACCTCACAATTGGGACAATGTTCTCAGGATAGCAAACTTCCCCTTTTTCCTCTAAATTTCACAAAGGGCATTGTAGGTATGTACCCAATGCTGGTTAATGTAAACTTCAGACTTTGAAGTTAAAGATAATTCTTAAAAAAAAATTCTCATTCTGGCATATAGTAAACAGGAAGACTTTTGGTAATCCTAACTGACCTAAAGCACGAAACTTGGAATCAGATTTAGGGTCAGGCAGTGAAAAGGAAAAGAATGTGTCTTTATATGAAGAGTTTGCAGACATCTGGTTTTAACTCTATAATCATTTTTATAAATGTATAATATAAAAATGTAACACCTAAAAGATGCAGGGCAGGGCATGACACATGGCGTTAGTGATAGAGCGCACGATCCGTATACAGAAGCTTCATTTCTCAGCACAGCTGTCCCAGGTTTGGGTACAAACACCGGAGACCTGCTTCCACCCTCTTTCCACCCCACTTCCTGTCTGCCTACTTTAGAAAAATAACAAAAATAAAGATCACAAGTGCAACAAAAAATAAAAAAATAGATAAAAACAAGAAAAAAAATAAAAGATCCTTGGAAGATCCTAGGGTAACTAGACACGAATTATAAACTTTTATTCGAAGGCATTTTTTCATTTCACCCAAAAGCTTGGTATTTAATTGTTATGCTTTATTAGATTTAACTGATTTTAGTGTGAAGCACTTCGGGGTCCTCAGACTTGGAAAAAAAAAGTAAATGATTGAAACCTGAAAATTACCATGTCCCTCATCAGAAAAAAGTGAGCTTCTCACACAAATTGAATCATAGCAATAAATTAGTTTCTGGAACTGTATAACATCATACTTTACTGTTTGTTGTTCATGTTTTTTCTATTTTAAAACACGACTTCATATGCTGAAATTATAAAGCCGTTTTCACCTCCAATATAACAGAATGAAACCTCAGATCTGACGGCATGCATCAGATATTTTTCTAAGTTGTAAGAGCTCGCGCAAAAGGCTAACAATTTTAAAATACAGCTGTAGAAATCAGGGTATAAACACTAGGTATTCAGGATAAACAATATTACTGTGATAATCGTATATCAGAAAAAGCAGAAAAGGTATGTATTGATTAATCTGGGATTAGGGTGAACTAACTGGTGACATTTACAAACCCCAAAAAAGCTTTTTCATCAGTAAAGGCTACATATATGTTTAAAATCATAATTAAATGCAATCAATTCTGTTTAGTATTCTCAGCTGCACCACATAATGTAATGCACTGAAATTGGGTTACAACTGATGCATTTTTAAAATTAGTATCAGAGTTGCTGACCGCTGACCACTGTCAGTGATTTTATGTCAGCCTTACCCATGCTTTTCACCTTCAACAATAACAAGTGAAACAGAGACTGCATTGGCTGCTGTACTGCCTATAACCTGTTCTGTGTGTCTTGATCAGATAGCTTGCCCTTTAGGAGGGAGAAATACATTACAAATTTCATAGCTTTCAAAATAAAATCCTCAGTTTTTTATGAATCATAATATAAAAAAGCAATACAAAATGGAAAAAATGCATATCAAACAATTAAAAATTGTCTTCAAAAATAGAAATTTCAGGTGTGGACTAAATACGGACACTCCCACGTGTATTAATTGGTTATAATGGCTCAAACTATGTGTCATTAACATAGTAACATCATTACCAAGCATTTTTAGAGGTTTTCCCTGTTTAAACCTCAGTAATGTAGTTTTACGTACTCCTGACTGTTGAAGTGAAAGTTAAGACCATAGTGAGATCTAAAGAGCTGTCTAATACGTTTAGAAAGAAGAGAGTAGCAGATTCTGAGTCTCGTAAGAGATCTAAAGAGATCTCAAAAGACTTTGAAAACTGTCCTTCCACTGTGCAGAAAATATGTGGAAGACATTCAAGACATCAGTCAACATGCCCAGGTCAGGCAGTCCAAGCAATTCACTCTGACAGCAAGATGTTAAAAGAAGTCTCCAAAAACCCTAAAATGTTAGCACATGACCTACATCACACTCTTGTACTTCTGATATTAAAGTGGATGCCTGTACGAACTGAAAAACACTGGACATGTTTAACAGTCCTGGGAGATGTGCAAGGAGGAAACATTTGCTTTATAAGAAAAACAAGAACATACACTCACCGGCCACTTTATTAGGTACACCTATCTAACTGCTCGTAAACGCAAATTTCTAATCAGCCAATCACATGGCAGCGGCACAATGCATTTGGGCATGTACACATGGTCAAGATGATCTGCTGCAGTTTAAACCGAGCATCAGAATGGTGAAGAAAGGTGATTTAAGTGACTTTAAACATGGCATGGTAGTTGGTGCCAGACGAGCAGGTCTGAGTATCAGAGACTGTTGATCTTCTGGGATTTTCACGCATTACCATCTCTAGGGTTTACAGAGAATGGTCCGAAAAAGAGAAAATATCCAGTGAGTGGCAGTTCTGTGGGCGTAAATGCCTTGTTGATGCCAGAGGTCAGAGGAGAATGGCCTGACTGGTTCGAGCTGATAGAAAGGCAACAGTGACTCAAATAACCACTCGTTAAAACCAAGGCATGCAGAAGAGCATCTCTGAACACACAACACATCGAACCTTGAGGCGGATGGGCTACAGTAGCAAAAGACCACACCGGGTGCCGCTCCTGTCAGCTAAGAGCAGGAAATTGAGGCTACAATTCACACAGGCTCACCAAAATTGGACAATAGAACATTGAAAAAACGTGGCCTGGTCTGATGACTCTCGATGTCTGCTGCGACATTCGGATAGTAGGGTCAGAATTTGGCGTTGACAACATGAAAGCATGGATCCATCCTGCCTTGCATCAACGGTTCAGGCTGGTGGTGGTGGTGTAATGGTGTGGGGGATATTTTATTGGCACACTTTGGGCCCTATAGTACCAACTGAGCATCGTGTCAACGCCACAGCCTACCTGAGTATTGTTGCTGACCATGTCCATCCCTTTATGACCACAGTGTACCGATCTGATGGTTACTTCCAGCAGGATAATGCGCCATGTCATAAAGCACAAATCATCTCAGACTGGTTTCTTGAACATGACAATGAGTTCACTGTATTCAAATGGCCTCCACAGTCACCAGATCTCAATCCAATAGAGCACCTTTGGGATGTGGTAGAACGGGAGATTCGCATCATGGATGTGCAGCCGACAAATCTGTAGCATCTGTCTGATGCTATCATGTCAATATGGACCAAACTCTCTGAGGAATGTTTCCAGTACCTTGTTGAATCTATGCCTCGAAGGATTAAGGCAGTTCTGAAGGCAAAAGGGGGTCCAACCTGGTACTAGCAAGGTATACCTAATAAAGTGGCCGGTGGGTGTAGATCAGGGCTTCTATCCCAGGGGAACAACGTCATTCAAAGTGTGAAACATTGAGCTGCAGGTGTCATGGCTTCGGGTTCTGCTGCTGCAGCAGGACCTGGCCAGGTTACCATCATAGAATCTACCATAAATTCTACCTTGTTTCAGAGTCCACTTGAGGAAAATGTCCGACACTCTGCAAAAATAAATAACTGGATGAATATGGCACAAAAAGTAACAGCAAATCCAACAAGGCCTGACTGAGAATAAGGAAATGGTAAGAATTGAGCCAAGTCAAAGCACAAATCTTGATCTCACTGAGATGCTCTTGGTTAACTGACTGTACATGTTGGAAATCCCTCAAACAGCCGCAGAAGAAAAGTGAGGAGTGTGACAAATACTTATTGCTGTTAAATGGGTAAGACTTGCTATAAGGGGACAGCATGTTCAAGCTTTATCCTCAACTAGAAAACACAGTTTTGATTTTGTTTAAGGAATAACACAAACTTCATTTTATTCTTGATTAAGTATAGTTAAATGATAGTCCCCAATATTTGAACTTTCCTTCATAAAGAACTGATTTTTTTAATGGTTTGTTTCTGACTTTTACTATAAATGCAACTGGGGTACTGAAGTAGCCTTTTTGATTTGAATGGAAGGTTGTAATTTTATATCTGATTTTTTTGTTCGTGAGGTTTTGACTGTTTACATTGACAGATCTACTGCAAAACAGACTAAACCATGTCTTTTTTCATTATCACAAAAAAACCCTACAAACATTTTTTAGTCTACATATCTACATGTCACTGTGGGGGAATTTTCAATTGTGATTGTTATGAACATGGGGGGGCAGGGTAGATAAATAATTGGACTTTTCTGTATTTGACCTGGCAGTCAATGACAAAAGATAATAAAAGGTGAACTGGATGACTTTGCAGACTGATTGGTGCGTCATGAGATTAAATGAAAACTGTGGTCGACCTCTATTTTTTATCTTCTATTAATCGAAACATTTTAAATGTACTTCTTTTTTCCTCATTTTCCTCTCCAGTGACCCTCACCATACACAGACGTTCTGATGATCAATGAAAATATAAAAAATTATGTAAAGTAACAACATAAAGATTTGCTTTTCAGGGTTTAAAAAGACTTTCTTTTAATCTTGAATACATTGTGCGAGGTGAACATGCTTTAAAGGTGAACATGCTTCTATCAGAGATTTAAGTTTTTTAAAACAAAGGCACAAGAAGCAAGCCTGTGATTTCTTGCAAATATACTGTGGCAGTAATAATGCCACATAATGCCTTGGAGTGACAATCAATCGATCAGTAAACATTGACATTTCAAACTGTGTTAACATTAGCCTCACGTGTCTGGCTGAAGCTTTTTCTGTGTGCCGACTCTGAGACTCAAAGCCAGTTTGGAGATTCCCTGAACTGAAGGCCGATTTCCTCAACTGATGTTAAATTTGATTACCTGTCTTTACACAGATTTATAATTCAGCACAGTCTGAACACAGTCTGGAAAGAAGACATGATTAGAATAAGCAAGGACAACTGAGGCTTCATCATCTTTACCTTCCTTCATGATCTCCTCATGCTCCTCCACAAGAGCTACACTGCCGGAATTCAAGTTTTTCTGCTGCCCTTTTTAAATAAAAATGTTCATTCATATCAGGTACTCTTCAAGTACTCTGGGGGACCCTATGCATCAATTTGCCAACACTGAGGATGTGGTCCATCCCTAGTGACTTTAATCTAACATGAGAGGCTACATGATTAGGATATCAGATAAAAGAAGAGCTAGAGAGCGCAGGTATGCAACTGAGGCAGCCATGTTCAGTTACAGATGTAGGACTGAACTCGGCCACTACACAGACGGATCAAACAATCCCTTCGAAGTTACACCAGCAACACGCAGTCCCTCCAGGAGTACTCCCCATTTTTCAGCCAATAAGATAGAACCTGGTCTGATGCCAGGTACTGATTTCTACTCTGAAAGGAAGTACTGGTAATTACAAAATGATATTTCTGGCTCGCCTGAGCCCAGGACAAATTGTGAAGGTGAATAATTGATGTCACTGAGTGAACGTTAGGACAGGATGAGTCAGGGCTCAATGTCCCACACTGGGCCCTGGGTGGAAGCCAGCTGGATGGTTTGGCTTTGAACTCTCCAGAAAAAACTCAAAACATCAACAGAACATGCACTAATGTAACACATTACTATATATGTGAAACAAAGTCAAAGTACCTGAATCTAAATGATGCATGACTTAATACTTTTGCACCACTCAAATCTAACTTTCAGATTAGATCAGTTAGTGTATAAACAAGGCAAGACATTTAAGTTGAAATTAGAGCAAACCGTAAGTCTTACAAATATAAGTATGACTAGAACATTGGCACTTCAGAGCATAAATATCTATTATAAAACCAGGGTATGACATGAACTGAGAGAAACAATTATGAAAAACATTCACATTTTAAGGAAATAAAATATCTCCAGGTTTTCAAATGTTATGTAGAAAACAAATAACACAGATCATGCAAACTTCTCTGCCTAACATGATCCCAAACTTAAACTTCATGAGTAATATTAGTTTCACCATTTTCTGGAATGCTCTGCAAAATTAAATAGTGAAGGGAAACAAATTGTCATCTATGCATTTACTAGGTCTGATGTGTTTAGAGCAACCCCACTTACTTGAAAAGGCTGTTTAAAACGCCAGTATGGGCATTTCTGGTGTTTATTCAAGTCTCTGTGAGTCTATCTCTCTTTTCTGTGAATCTCTTCTCATTTTAAATTTCAAAGCACAAACAAAAGTGTGGAGTGTCTTTAAAACGAATCACGAACCATGTATCCAGAGCCCTATGAATTATCACAGACATAAGCAAGAACCTGTTATGGTTTCCTATTCTGAGGAATACCTCTGAAGTCTTTTTACTGTACAATGTGAAAGCCAGAGAAAGATTCAGTTCAGTGCTCCTACATCTCCTTCCATCCTCACTAATAGAGGCAGACTGATAGAGACTGCAATCTACTTCCGTCTCTGCTCGTTATCCCTGATCTCCTCCGCACTGTTCATGTTCCCTGTCTCCTCTCAGCCCTGGGTATGTTAGACTGACAGCTCTTTGGGCTCCGAGCCAGAAATTATACTAGAGTGTGTTTAGGTCAGCATCTCTCTGGGGATGAAGGCAAACACAAAATCACAACACGTTTAACAGGAGGCCATGCCCTCGTGACTTCACTGGTCAAGTTCTGGCTGCACTCCAGGAGTTTGCCTCTTTTTCCTCACATATGTCCCGTTTTAGTTTAATCTAATTAGCTAAACAAGTACAATAACTGAGCTAGACCGAGGAACTCTGAGGATACCCTGTGGTGTCTGGTACCATTTGGGTCTTTTCTTGTTGCCTCGGTGTATCAGGTCATCCCAACACAGTCTCGGACTGCTCAGATGGTTTGGAACCTGGGGAATTTCCTTCATTTCATGAAGGCACATTACCAATCTTCAGACTACAAGAGCAGTTGCCAGAAAAAAACAAACATCATTTCTGCAACAGTGTTTAAGTGGTTTGTTTAACTGAAAGTCTAGCACAGGGATTCCCAGACATTTTGGCCTGTGAGCCCCATAATAGCAGTGCCAGAGACGGCAACCCCCTAAAATACATTGAATTCTTTCACTCTTTACAGAGTGAAAGAATTCAATGTATTTTGAAATCAGTTTATATTTTTTATGACATTTAATTATATTAATTTTTCTAATTTAAGAATTGTATTTATGTTTTTTAATGAGACATTACTTAATTGTGCATTTTATAATTTAATGGTATACTCAATAATGTAATAAATAAATAAATGGTACATTTATTTATTTAATGGGACATTCACATTAATTTCATGATATACCTATGTAATTTTGTCCCTTTTGTGCCTCCATTCACCTCAGGGGTCATATCATGGGGGTTTTTTAAAAACTTTCTGACATTAAAGGGGAAACCCCCTCCCCTGGGGGACCCTCAGGGACCCCAACTTTGGGAACCCCTTTTAAAAGGGGGGAAAAAAACCAGGGGGGTGTTGAAAACCAACCCCCGGTTTACACGTAAAACGGGGGGTTTTTCCCATATTTAAAAAATTTTTGGGACTCTTTCAACCAAAGGAAATTACCAAATTGTTGCGTGGGGCCCGCTGGGCTACGCTTTCTGGCGGGCTGCTCCCAAACTCCGTTCAACACCATTTTCCTTTGTCATATTACCATTTTTGCCATAACTGCTGGTTGATTCTATACACACACACTGCTGTTTTGCTTTATTTTGTTAGTTAGATATTTTACCCTTTTTTGTAGAACTTTGCATGTTTGAGTAGGTGAAGATTATTGAATCAGAGAGTTGATAGTATCAGGCTGATTGATTTAATAAATTTTCACATAGATAAAGAGAATGCGTTTTGCGTTTATTTTGTGCAAGAGTGATTTGTCAGTCAAGATAAGGCAAAGTTCCCCACGTTTCGGCAGAAACGGTTGATTAAACAGTGACATTTAATAATTGTAATTATCAGAGGCCTTGAGCCATAATTACAACACCAGAGGACAGCTCTGGTTTCAATTTCTAAATTAGGATTTTGGTTAGGAAATTAATTTAGTCAGATTATGATTTTCAAGGAAATTACTAAACAGTATATAAATTAAATAAAAACAATAAAATATTAAAAATAGAAAATAGAAAATAAATAAAAAACATCTGAAATGAACAATCTAGCTCAAATTGCCGTATCATTTTCCTGAAAAATGTCTTATCATGATAAGAATTCAAACTTATCACAAGAGCAATAAATTCCAATTAATGATGTTTGAAAACCTCAACACCTGTCTGTATTTTCAGAATTGTTATTTTTTTACTATTTTCTCCATCGTTTGTTCTATGAGTGCATCAATAAATTCAGAAATATTATTAAATACAGTTACTGTGTGCAGTTTAATGATACAAATCACACTTCTTTCTGTAACTGGTGTCCTGTTTTTAAGAGCAGAACAGCGAAGAAGTACGTTTTTTATCGTCACTTTTTTCGTTATCACATTGTATACTACAAAATATAATGATAAAATGTTAAGTCCATACCACCCACCCATAACTGAAAGATCTTACACCATTTAAATTTGAGGGAAAAAATTGCATATACTATATTTTAGGTGAATCCACAGATTTCTTGTGTTGCGGAGTGGTTCATACATCACAAAGCAGCAAATCTTGCACATCAAGTGTTTAAATGTACATCTGTGTCTTTAAATCCAAAGGGTTCACACACAAATTAGTTCACTCAAGCTTTTTCATCTGCTAAATGTGGCTGCTCCTGCTCTCACTGTGAATGTTGCTTATATCCCCCTTACTTTTGCCCTTTTTGTCATTGCATTTTTAACTTCTTCACTGTACATGTGCATCTATCACAGGTTGTTTTGCACTAACATTGTATCAAGTCATACCCACCTGTAGGTTCACTACGAAGCTGCAGAAGTGTGCATTAGTCCCGAGACATTACAAAATAAAACTATGCTTCCAAAGCGAAATAGACAAAAAATTACATTGTTTACACTGATTGATTACATTGTTTTTAGAATCAAAATCAATGCTAAATTTGATTATAAACTGAATTATTGTCGTACCAATCAGCGAGTTTACAAAAAATCATTTAAGAAAAGGCAAATATGTGCATGCTTACTGAAAAACGTTTGAAAAAATCTGTCTTCAACAAGAAGGTACAGCAAGCAAAAAAGAAAGTACACCTTTCTTTTTTTGGGAGGTGTGGTGTTGCGCGCAACAGGTCATGCTAACAGCAACATGTTTTAGTATGGAAGTTGTTACTGAGGAAAGAAAACTCAAAGTTAGTTACGCTCAGTTTCAAATGGGTGCTCAAACATAAAGCTAGAGAGATAAACCATAGAGATGCATGAAGATATTTAAAGGAAACTACTGTATTTTGCATGGAGCCACGTAGGCTGTTAATTGAGGCGGCTAAATTTGCAGATAATAGGAAGACCAAACACACCACAGCAAATCTGCTGTTTTCAGCTTTCAACTTTTGTCTGTTTTGGAACATCTTGGACCTGGAGATGTTAGCCTTTTGAAAATCTCAGAGTAAAGATAAAGGTCAGCATTATCTCAGAAATACACACAAGACTGATATTTACAGTTAGCAAAGCTAACCACACTCATCACTAAAATAAGGTGCTAAAGAGTTTAAAATGTAAATTTCATAATCATAATGTCTTTGTTCTAAAATATCAAAACCCTGTTTTAAAGTAACTGCTTTCTCACAAACACAGTGTGACCTCCTCACTGCTATTAATTTGAAATGATGACTCCTAATGACAGGAAAGCTAGAATTACAGTTTTTATTTATGTTAATTAGAGTTTTTAAGATAAATAAGAAACGACTGAAAGGCAGGTCAAAACTTACAAAACTAGAGATCAAACACTGGTTAAAAACCTAATTGGTGCATCACTAGTCTTACAGATTTCAAGTTTCATATTTAACATTTCTAAAGCTTTACTGTTTTTTAAACATTTAGGTCTCCAAAAAATGTCTTCTAGCCCTGTTTTTTGCATCACTTTTGCTAAGTTCTAATTATAGGTAATACTGTAGCATAAATTAAAATATTTATTTCGCTATGGGGTGTTTTTTGAATAGGAAAACAACGATGGGGTTAATCAAATTCATATCTTTCCCCCAGAAAGATATGAATTTGCAGAAACAATTTTTGCCATTCGAAAAGTATTGATACTGTCATGGTTTGTGGTGGTGAAGGACCAAAATGGCAACAGGATATTGTCAGAAGCATGGTGGATGGATGTAATTTAATGATAAACTTACAGACACAATGGATAAACAGGAACCAGGGAGATGGCAACAACAACAGTGATGACAAGAGGGACTACAACAGATCACCCAACAATGAGGAAACAGAAATCACGGACTTAAATACAACAGCGATGAACAGAACTACTTGGAAAACTGGTGGGTGTGATTTGCAGAAACACAAACAGGTGCCGATCATGACAGAAAGCCTATACTGTGTAGTATATAAGAGGCCACTCTTTCTGTTTGTAGACATCAGTATCTTTTGCAGTAATTCTGCCTTAGTAACAAATACCTGAATAGAAGCTAGGTACTCTCATGACAATGGAGAAATTATACAGCATCAGTAGAACACCGGTCATAGGAGTAAGATTATTAATCTTTTATGTAACGGTATTGATAAAGTAACTAATCTATAGGCTGAGGGCTGGTGGGATTCTATAAATTTTCTTTCCAATTCCAACTGTGCATCAGTCAGTCCCCTCCTGCTGTGTCTGTTGCTCCCAGCAACAGCTAAAAATGTGGGGCTGCATTTTTAAAGGAAAGCTTTTCAGCTTCCTCCAACAGCTGTTGCCGTTTTGTATTCAGGCAGAATGTTCTTTGAATATCAGGAAACCAAATGTTTTTTTCAGCCAAGAATTAATTCACATTTAGTGTGATTGTAACTCCATCAACCGGTTAGAGCAGGGAAAAAACTTTTTATTGGAGCATTCAATCCAAAAATGTACCTGTATTGCAAGCATTGGCAGCCTATATTTCTGTAATCTCTGTAACATGCAGTGTGATGTTCTTTGTCATCCACTGTGTTACACACCAACACTGCTACCCAACTTTCTTTATAGTGTAGAAGTCGGCTGTTCTGAACAAATATTCCTGCCAGGGTTTAGCTCAGGTAGAATCTTTCTCCTCATACCAGGCTGCAAAGATAGCAAGATAAGCATGAAGGGAGCGCACACATAAGAAAAGAATTAAATTTCATTTCTGTGTATCACAGCCTCTCCTAAATATCCAGTCACTTGCTGCTTCTTTTTGTTTGTTCTTCCGCTACCTCCGCTCACGTTGGTGTTTTATTTCAGGTTTTAGCTAGCTCTGCTTTCTTCTTATCTAAACTCTCTGAAAGCTGCTAAGTAGCAAGACTTTTAAATGTGATATATTCTTGTCTTGATAGATTTTATTTAGTTAATCTAAAACCTTACATCAACAATGCGTAGGGAGCATCAAGGAATGGGTTTCAATGGCTGAGCAACTGCATTAAGGCTTTACATCCCCAAGTGTAAAATAAGGCATTGGATACAGTGGTGTAAACCACGCCTCCACTCGACCCAAGAGCAGAGGAGACTTTCTATCTGGAGTGATGAACCATGAGTTCAATGTTTGAAAATCGAGAAACATCCTGATATTCTATTATTATAATTATTAAATTGATAAATTACCATGACGTTATTAAATGTGCTGAAATGATTTCGGCGGTCTGCACAGTGGCGCTGTTGATAGCACTGTTGCCTTGAGGCAAAAAGGTCCTGGGTTCTCCCGGCCGGGGGTCTTTCTTCATGGAGTTTGCATGTTCTCCCCTTGCATGCGTGGGTTCTCTCCAGATACTCCGGCTTCCTCCCACAGTCCAGAAACATGACTGTTCAGGTTAATTGGTCTCGCTAAAATTGCCCTTAGGTATGAATGGGTGTGTGCATGATTGTTTGTCCTGCCTGTGTTACCCTGCGATGAACTGGCAACCTGTCCAGGGTGTACCCTGCCTCCCGCCCATTGACTGCTGGAGATAGCCACCAGCTTCCCTGCGACCCACTAAGGAAAATGCAGTAGAAAATGACTGACTGATTTCGGCATCTGAAATATTTACGCTACAATTAGAACTGTTGATATTCAATCAAATTTCATCAGTATTTAAATGCAGATATTTATTCTACCCTGATAAACTGAAATAGTTGCATTACATATACATATTAAATGGAGTAACTTGTAATTGTAACCAGTTATTTTTTCAAAGTAACCTTCCCTTCACGGACAGGAAGTACATGTAAAACAATTAAACCCATTCAAATTTTAAGCAAACATATTTATCACTTGATGTAGATATTGAAAGCAATTGGATACTTCAGTATGCACTACCAGTCAAACATTTGGACACACCTTTGACATTCAATGACTTTTTCTTGCTTTTGTTACTGTGGCTAAGTGGGAGGAGTAGTTGCCTTGCAATCCGACAGTTGTGGGTTCAATTTCAGTTTCCTCCTGCCACATTTCCATGTGCCCCTTGGCATGACACTTACCCTCACGTTGCCTTCCGATGGGCATATACAGGGGTTGGACAATGAAACTGAAACACCTGTCATTTTAGTGTGGGAGGTTTCATGGCTAAATTGGACCAGCCTGGTAGCCAGTCTTCATTGATTGCACATTGCACCAGTAACAGCAGAGTGTGAAGGTTCAATTAGCAGGGTAAGAGCACAGTTTTGCTCAAAATATTGAAATGCACACAACATTATGGGTGACATACCAGAGTTCAAAAGAGGACAAATTGTTGGTGCACATCTGGCTGGCGCATCTGTGACCAAGACGGCAAGTCTTTGTGATGTATCAAGAGCCACGGTATCCAGGGTAATGTCATCATACCACCAAGAAGGACGAACCACATCCAGCAGGATTAACTGTGGACGCTAGAGGAAGCTGTCTGAAAGGGATGTTCGGGTGCTAACCCGGATTGTATCCAAAAACATAAAACCACGGCTGCCCAAATCACGGCAGAATTAAATGTGCACCTCAACTCTCCTGTTTCCACCAGAACTGTCCGTCGGGAGCTCCACAGGGTCAATATACACGGCCGGGCTGCTATAGCCAAACCTCTGGTCACTCATGCCAATCCCAAACGTCGGTTTCAATGGTGAAGCATGGGGGTGGATCAGTGGTGGTTTGGGCTGCCATATCATGGCATTCCCTTGGCCCAATACTTGTGCTAGATGGGCGTGTCACTGCCAAGGACTACCGAACCACTCTTGAGGATCATGTGCATCCAATGGTTCAAACATTGTATCCTGAAGGCGGTGCCGTGTATCAGGATGACAATGCACCAATACACACAGCAAGACTGGTGAAAGATTGGTTTGATGAACATCAAAGTGAAGTTGAACATCTCCCATGGCCTGCACAGAGGAGCGAGTCAAGAAACGTTTTCCTCCACCAGTATGACGTAGTGACCTGGCCACTATCCTGCAAGAAGAATGGCTTAAAATCCCTCTGACCACTGTGCAGGACTTGTATATGTCATTCCCAAGACGAATTGACGCTGTATTGGCCACAAAAGGAGGCCCTACACCATACTAATAAATTATTGTGGTCTAAAACCAGGTGTTTCAGTTTCATTGTCCAACCCCTGTAGGTGTGTGTATGTGTGCTCTAGTGTAAAGCATTTTGAGTCGTTGGAATGACTGGAAAAGTGCCAAATAAGTTCAGTCCATTTACCATTCTACACTGTATATACACAGTTAAGACATCAGAACTATGGAGCAAAAGCATATATAGAGTTATGTAGCAAACCAAAAATTGTGAAATAACTCAAAATATCTTTTTATATTTTAGATTCTTCAAAATAGCCCCTAATTTGCTTTGATTACTGCTTTGCAATTTCTTGGCATTTTTTTCATGAGCTTCAAGAGGAAGTCACCTCAAATGGTTTTCCAACAGTCTTGAAGTAGTTTCCAGAGGTAGGAATAAAAATAAAGACGAACCATTTAATGAGAAGGTGTGTCCAAACATTTGACTGGTACTGTACCTTAATAACATATTATTAGGTCTTACAATTTTGTGGTTTTCAAAACATTCACTTTAAAACCTGATGCCATAAACTAGTCATGCCTATCTGAATCTGTAACAACCTTCACAACCCAAATTACATCACTGCAAGTGCTGCTGAAAGGTTAAAGGATCAAGATGAATTAAAAGAATGTATAAATTATATATTTTTATAACTATGACAGCAGGAGCATACTATCAATCTTTTTAAGTCTAAATAAACCGCATCTCAGAAAGGCGTTCAAGCCTCCAACAGAACAGTAGGATTAGTTTTGGGATTTTGACGCTTCATCAGAGGGCCCCAACTCTTTTGTAAGCGACAGATCAAAGAAATCAGTAGCAAGCATCAGCAATGACTCAGATTAAAACCTCACTGGCTTTGCTTTTCCTCTCCAGGCAGCGACAACTTTATTCCAACATGTGCCAAAAAGAAAAAGGCCCCTGCAGTCATTGGAGTGCAAATATCAAACCAGCATCAAAGTAAAATGTGAAGCCGCTCATTCTGAGTCACCAGAATAAAAAATACAGTGTGGGATATCCACTTCTGAAAGCTTAAATCTAACTGGGAGTCTCAAGTGTTGCTCTCACTGGGTTCTGTGCACAAACTTGACACATTCAAAAGAAAATAAAACTCCCTTAGATCAGCAGTGAGATTCCACTAAAAGCCATTGTCACCAGCAGAGAGCAGAACCGCAATGATTTCCCCCCTGCAAGCTGATTCTGTGACAAATACAAATTAATTTCACAAGAGTGAATAATCAGTTCGCTCACCCATTTGCATTTCAAGTAACTGCAGCAGTTCCTCTGGGAACATTGAGAATGTATGATTATTAATAACGCTCTCAAGAGGGAATATGTAAAGAGTTTGGGGGAGATAAATGTACCTCTTAAGAGTGGGTTTTGATTAGGAAGGTCTTTGTCCTACATACTGTTAAATCAAAGTGGGAGCAGATCTTCCACTTGAAGGTCGGACTAAGTTAGCTGACCGCCAGCTGCATACTTTCTTTTTCCAACATGATGAACACCGCTGCATGGCTTATATGCTCCCTCTCTGTCCTCTCACCCGCAAACCCTCCTCTAATTCCTACTTTCTGGCTCTTCGCTTCCCCTCCTATCTTTTTTGGGGGTTTCTCTGGGGGCTATGCAAAGAAGATGGATAATCTTGCTGCATGCAGACAGCAAGAATATTCTGCAGAGGGTGAAGGGCTGGATCACTAAAGCGACGACCCAAAAAAAAGGAATTCAGCAAGTGCCTTGTGTTTTTTAAGCAGAAATGAACAGAAGCAAGTATGAACTGATGAATAGATAGATGAGGCATACCTGGCTCCTGGTCCTGGGCAGGTTGGTGTCCCCTTCTGGCTGAGATTCTACATGGCAGTGGTGTGTTTGTGTCAGCACAGTAGTGTGTGATGGAGGAAAGAGAGCGGAGTGAATGCACAGTGCAGTGTAGAGGATTGGAGGCAGGGTATTCAGTGTGTGCTAAGACAGTGCCTATGCATCTCCCTCCCTCTCTCTCTGTGAGTATAATCCTTTCCACAGTCTACGGGGACGAGCTGAAAATGAACCAGCTCTATCTCTCCCTCCACTTCCCTCTCATTCTGTATCTCTACTCTGCACATGAGCCCCAAGCAGAATTAGCCTCCCCAAACCTCCACCTTGCAGAAGATAGAAGCCAGAGCTGCAGAGAGCAGTCTTCCCTTTAAGGATAGCTACCACCACAAAGGTTTTCCCTCCTCTTCCACTTTGGTGTTAATGAAACCATTGTGTTCATTTATGTCGCAGTGACTCTTCTGAGTAATCACACCATCACTCCAGCTGTACCATTTAGCAAGTTTCCTCTTTATATGTACTCTAAGGAGGTGATAATATCTTTCTGTATTTTCAGTGCTGACACAATGTTGTAGTAAGGCTTGTTTGCCCAGCGACTTCATCTACATTTGAAGTTTAGTGTTCTCATTTCTGGCGAAGCTTTCCAAAGCTCTATGCAAATGTTCAGAGTGACTCAGACAATCCTTCATCCCATCTGGAAACGTCTGGCAGCATATCTGAGGAGGCTGTGTGCTGCATGTGCTAAGAGACAGAAAGAACTGCTTACAGTCGCCAGTCTTATGTAATAATCTTATTTCTGACATTTTATATTTTGTCACATTCAAACCTCACATTGTATCTTATTTAAGAAGCAAATTAGAAAGCAAAAGGTAATCTCTTTGATCGTAGTGGGATGTGTTAAAGAATATCAGTAAATCTTTAAACAGAACACAGGACTTGCATTAAGAAACATTTTGTTTTTTTTGTTTTTTTTGTATCTTTTGGATAAGGAATATGTCCCAAATACCACTTATGAGTTGACATATAGGCCCTGCAAGATATGCATTCCCATTCCACTTATCAGTTTCTTCCTATCAAAGCTCGGGTTGCAGGGTAACAGGTCCCGATGAAAAACCCAAATATCTCTCTCTCCAACAATCCACTCCAGCTAATTCAGAGGGATTTCAATGAGTTTCAAGACCGGAAGAGAAAAATATCTAGCTCTTTTAGTAAGTTCTGGTTGTGTGCCAGGGATTATTTCCCACTGGTGCCTGGAGAACCTCCAAAGAGAGGCACCTAAAAGGCATCCTGCTCAGACGCAGAAACCACCTCAAATTGTTCCTGTCTCAATAACGTCAACTTTTACTGGCCACCAGCATACCAATTCAACCATTCAGTTGGAGAATTCAGTTGCACCAACAACAAAGTCACAGTCAAAAGGAAGCATGCAGATTCACAAAAAGGTAAAACATAATCATAATTATAAAATAAGAGAAAATTTGTGGAGTTAAAAAATAGAATACCCAGATTCCAAGAAACATGCAACTAGGACACTCCTTTAAGAAACAGATCCATCAGCAGTTCTGACTAGTATTTAGACACATGAGTCTTAATGTAACAATATGTGTTTTTCACACCAGTCCACCCAGCACCAGACAATAGTATACATTATTTTGCTCGTTAAGGGGCAACAAAACTATAACACAAACCTGAAGCATATGTTTCCATAGAAAATCTCTCAGCTTTCATCTGTCATAATATTGTGTCAGCTGCTGTGATTTAGTTTCTGTTTAGCAGTTTCTTTTTGTTATTTAGTTTTTAATCAATTAGTGTTCATCTCTAACGGTCTGGTCTGATGTTTTTGTACTCCAATGTGCACAATTATACTAGGTCAACAGTTTTTTATTAGCTAGCATATTTGCCAGATTATTTGTTATCTGGTTATTGATTAAGAACGGATTTTAATGATTGCTATAACCACGTACAATTCAAAATTTCAATGTTGTGAAAAAGTTTAGTATTTTCTGTGACTAATTTCATAAAATGAAACTCATGTACACTCACTGGCCACTTTATTAGGTACACCTGTCCAACTGCTGGTTAATGCAAATTTCTAATCAGCCAATCACATGGCAGCAACACAATGCATTTAGGCATGTAGACATGGTCAAGACGATCTGCTGCAGTTCAATCCGAGCATCAGAATGGGGAAGAAAGATGATTTAAGTGACTTTGAATGTGGCATGGTTGTTGGTGCCAGACGGGCTGGTCTGAGTATTTCAGAAACTGCTGATCTTTTGGGATTTTCACGCACTACCATCTCTAGGGTTTACAGAGAATGGTCTGAAAAAGAGAAAATATCCAGTGAGCTGCAGTTCTGTGGGCGCAAATGCCTTGTTGATGCCAGAGGTCAGAGGAGAATTGCCAGAGTGGTTCGAGCTGATAGAAAGGCAACAGTAACTCAAATAACCACTCGTTAAAACCAAGGCATGCAGAAGAGCATCTCTAAACGCACATGTCGAACCTTGAGGCAGATGGGTTTCAGCAGCAGAAGACCACACCAGGTGCCACTCCTGTCAGCTAAGAACAGGAAACTGAGGCTAGAATTCGCACAGGCTCACCAAAATTGGACAATAGAAGATTGGAAAAACGTTGCCTGGTCTGATGAGTCTCGATTTCTGCTGCGACATTTGGAAGGTAGGGTCAGAATTTGGCTTCAACAATATGAAAGCATGGATCCATCCTGCCTTGTATCAACGGTTCAGGCTGGTGGTGGTGGTGTAATGGTGTGGGGGATATTTTCTTGGCACACTTTGGGCCCCTTAGTACCAATAGAGCATCTTGTCAACACCACAGCCTACCTGTGTATTGTTGCTGACCATGTCCATCCCTTTATGACCACAGTGTACCCATCTTCTGATGGTTACTTCCAGCAGGATAACGCACCATGTCATAAAAGCACGAATCATCTCAGACTGGTTTCTGAACATGACAATGAGTTCACTGTACTCAAATGGCCTCCACAGTCACCAGATCTCAATCCAATAGAGCACCTTTGGGATGTGGTGGAAGGGGAGATTTGCATCATGGATGTGCAGCCGACAAATCTGTAGCATCTGTGTGATGCTATCATGTCAATATGGACCAAACTCTCTGAGGAATGTTTCCAGTACCTTGTTGAATCTATGCCACGAAGGATTAAGGCAGTTCTGAGGAAAAGGGGGGTCCAACCCCATACTAGCAAGGTGTACCTAATAAAGTGGCCAGTGAGTGTAGATTCATTACAAATAGAGTGAAATATTTAAAGCTTTTATTTCTTGTAATTTTGATGATTATGGCTTACAGATAATGAAAACCTTTCTGAAAATTATGTTCATTTCTATGGACTCAACACTTGGTTGGGCCTCTTTTTCCATTATTTACTGCATCAATTCAGCTTGTGATAGAGACAATCAGCCTGTGGTTCTGCTGATGTATAATGGAAGCCCAGGTTGGTTTGATAGGTCATCTGCTTTGTTGGGTCTGGTGTCTCTCATCTTCCTCTTGACAATAACCCATAAATTATCTATGGCATTCAGGTCAGTCTAGTTTAATGGTCAATCAAGAACAGTGCCCACAATGCTATTGGCAGAGTGAACAGGGGCCAAGTCCTGCTGAAAAATTAAATCAGCATCTCCATAAAGCTTGTCAGCAGAAGGAAGCATAAGGTGCTCTAAAGTTTTCTGGAAGACGGCTGCATTGACTGGGGACTTCAGAAAACACAGCGGACCCCAAAAAAACAACAGCAGATGACATGTCACCCAAAACCATCTCTGACTGTGGAAACTTTACACTGGACTTCAAGCAATGTGGATTATGTGCCTCTCCACTTTTCCTCCAGATTCTGGGACCTTGATTTCTAAATAAAATGAAAACTTCACATTCATCTGAAAAGAGGACTTTGGAGCATTGAGTCTAATTCTTTTTCTCCTTAGTCTTTTTAAGACGCTTCTCATGTATCTGGTTTAGGAGTTGTCAGGATCTGTCTGTGTTAGGTTTTGTGTTTGTTTACCTTCTGTTTAGCCAGGTACTTTTCTGTTAATTTCTGATTCTTTAGATTCCTTCTGGTTAATTTTGTTGTTTTTCTGTGTTCTGGTGTTAGATACGTTTAGTTATATTCTGACAGATCTGGTTCTTGTTTATGTTCTTAAGTCTAGTCATTGTTTTCTTGTATTTTGGTCACCTCCATGCTCTCCTTGCTCATTTGTGTTAATTGATCACTCTCCCTCAGTTCTCTTGCATCTCTGGTCACCAACTGTCTCACATTCTTCTGATTAGCTCCTCTCCCAGTTCATTGGCTCTCACTTCACTTCCCTCAGTTTATAAGCTCTCTGGTTTGCAGTGTTCTCCACTGGTTCTTTCTGTTAATACCCGTCACCTACCCTGTCTCCTGTTGCCTTCCTGTCTGTTGCCTGATTTTCATGTGACTTATTTTTTTTCACCTACCTAAGTTAATGTGCTTGGTCAGCTGTAAGTTTGTTTGTTTTCTATTAAACCTTACTATAATTTCAGCCTTAATCTGCAGTTGGGTCCTACTTCCAAAACACAACCATGACAGGAGTAGCTTGACACAAGGAGTGTGACATTTTTAGCCCCTGTGTAGTATTTGTCTGTGTGTAGTGGCTCTTGATCCACTGACTCCATCCTCAGTGAACTCCTCTTGAAAGTCCCCCAAATTTTTGTCATCAAAGGTATGTTATAAAACGATCTTGAGCACTGACAGGTAACGCGAGTATCACTGCCACATCCAGACCTATGGCAGCACGATTTTGGGAAAATCAGTAATTGCTGAAACCTGCGAAAAAAACAATGAATACAATTAAGCTTTATTTATCTTACTCTTTTCTTTGTTTACCAGTGCATAATTACCCTACTGTCTGCTTTGGTATCTCAGCCACATAAAATACACATCAGGTATGGCCAGTGAGGGGGGAAGTTTTTGGGCCCTTTTTCCCCCCGGCTCCTCTCGGTCTCGGGTCTTCGGCACCCGGTAAAAACCCGGTTTTTGTTTTCCACTGACCCACTGACAGCTGGAGCTATGATGGCTGAAGCCCCTCCTCCAGCCATTAGTGTAGTGCACTGCGGCGATATTAGCATTACTTTGTGACATTATAACATTAAAGTAATCTGCATGAAACAATACAAAATAAAAAAAAAGTAAAAAAACCCCCAAATTAAACTAAAATCCTAAATGATGTTTTGATTATTGTAAAATGCAAGGGAAAGTCTTAGGGGGTCTTTTAAAAAAAATGAAACCAAAAGGTTTTAAATTTTTCTGGACCACAAGCCCATTTTGAAAATTATAAAAAAAAACCTCATGGGGGGTTTTTGATTTGAGGGGGGGTTTGGGAAGGGGGCCAAACAAAAAAGGGAAAAGGATGCAGAGGGCTGGAGGGGGTAATACTCCCCAAAGTTTGCCTGAGGCCCAAAAATTTTTGGGGTTTTTTTTTAGGAATTTTTCGTCTCACCATGTCAAAAAAAGGGACCCAAGGGGGCTTTTAAAGGGGGGCAAAAACCCCCAGGGCTTTTTTAACGCGGGGAAGTTAGTTTTAGGGGGTTTTTGAGTATTCATGCTCCGGGATTCAGCGGGGGTCCAAAGCAGGGCATTCTAAATTAAAGGGCCCGCTGCGGGTCCCGCCTGCTTTCCCTCCTCCTGGGAGGGGCCCGGGGGGTTCACTTAGGACCTCAATAAAAATTTTGGAAAAAACCGCTGTTTTTATGGCTTTTTATTGTTTTGTTGTTTTGGGGGAAATGTTTTGGGGGACTAAAAAACAACAATTTTTTGTTTTTATCCCGCAAAAATTTTGGATGTTATTAAAAGAAGTGCCCCATTTTGCAAAAATTTAAATTTAGAAAGCTATTTTTGTCCTTTTTTCTTTTTTTTCAAACCTTCAGGGGCAAAGGTTTTAATTTTTAAAAAAGAAAAAAACTATTTTTGGTTTGACCCCCTTTTTGGTTTTTTTAATTTTTATAGGAGTCCCCCCTTTGATTTCATTAAAATTTTCCGCTGCAAATACTTCAGCAAAACCTTTCAAATTTTTCTTGGCCCCAAATTGGGCCCAAACCTTTGCCGCAGTGCTATTAAAGTCAACGTGGTCCCTTTCTCAGGGGTAGGGACCAAAAAAAATTTGGGGCCCCGGCCCGAAAGGGAAAAGGGGAAAAAATTAACCCGATGGGATGGGAAAAGGTTTGGGGTATGGTAAAACCAAAAAAAAATTTTTTGGGGGTTTTCCAGGGGAAAAAACTTTGCGATTCCCAAAAATTGGAAACTACAAATTTAGCAAAGGGCTATTCAAAAAATTGTGTAGGCCCGTCCCCTCCCAAAACAATTTTTTTTTTTTCCCGTTTTTGTAAGGGTCCCCCATTTTAAACATTTTTTTAAAAAAGGGTCAAAACCACCAAAAAAAAAAATCCCCGAAATTTCAGTTTTGGGAAAAAAGGGCAGAAAAGCAGTGAAAAAAGCGGGCCGGAGGGGCGCGTTTTCAGGGGTTTTTCAAAGGGGCGGGACCCCACTGTTTTCAAAACTGTTTTTACAATGAGTTTCAGGGGGGAGGGGAAAAAAAACTGCAAACGGGGGGGGCTTTTTTTAGGGGCCGGGGTGCACCGGTGGGAGGCAAAGGGGGTATGCTGCAATTTAACCCCATAAAAAAATCTGCCAAATGTAGAGACTAAAGGAAAAACTTGAAAAATTAAATTTCATTGATGCAAAAAGGTTTTTGTTAAATGCTTGAGATTTCCCCAAAAAATCAAGAGGGCTGTGGGTTTTATCAAAAGCAAAAACCAAAAAACTGCTTTGGGGTTTTGATTTATCCAATTGGGTTTAAATTTGGAAATATTTTAAAGGCTGTTTTCTTCAAGTTTTATTTTAGGGAAGGGTTTTAGGTATTTTTAATGACAAAAACAAAAAATTTTTTATTTAAAAAAAGGGGAAAAATTTTCTAATTAAAAAGGGGGGGCATGAGAAAATTAAAATATTTGGGTGGGGTCATTTAAAAAAATTTTTCTCCAGTTTTTGGTTTAAAACCAAAATAGCAAATTTTTTTGTCCCGGTCATTAGAAAAGGTAAGTCTAAATGTCTGCATAAATGGGTTTGGGCATATTTCATCTTGGAAAAAAAACCCCGGGGAAAAAATTAAGGGAAACCCCTTTTTCAATAAAAAAACCATCAGATCCCAAATTGTTTGATTTTTCCATCCATCCTTCATCCATCCAAAGTACCCAAACAGAAGATTCATAGTCCCTCCCGGGTAGTTCCCTTCAGGGGCCAGGAACAGGGCTTTCTCCAGCATCCTCTTTGGGTGGGCCCAGCTTTTCCCCCAGCCTTTTCTTTTAAAAAGAGCCTAGTCTGGCAAAAAATCAGATGTTTGTGCCCAAATTGCTTTCCCATCCTGGGTGATTTTTCCGAAACCCCAAAATTTTGAGGGTTTTGAATGAAAATTTTTGTTTTGGGAAGTGGAAACTTCAATTTTTTATCTTGCCTGCCTTGTCAGCATTTTCCCGGGGGGATTAGCAAAACCCTCATTTTAAAATGAAAAGGAGTCATGTATGGGGTACAAAGGGGAATTTCTTTTAAAAAATTGTCATGGGGGGTCTCAGATATTTTTTTAAAAAAAAACCTAAACCCGAAGGCAATTTTGGCCCAAAAAGACTTTTATTAGTTGTATTTTTTCTTCAACTTGTTAATAGGGAAAAAAAAAATTTCGGGAAATGTGTAAAATTGGGGGAAATAAATTTGGCCCCCCCTTTTTTTTGGGCCAAAAAAAGCCTTTGGGTACGGTCTTGGGGTTTTGGGGCTGGCCCTTGGGAAAAACCCTTTTTTGTTTCCCTTAGATGTTTTGGGTTTTTTTGGGGTTTTCTTTCCTTTAAAAATAAAGTTCCTTTTTTTATTTTCCTAGGGAGAAGCCCCAAAGGTTTTGTGCCCCCAAACCTTTTACTTTTGGGGCCTTAATAATTCCCCAAAAATTTTTTAAAGACCCCCACCAGGGTCCAAAAAAAAAAAACATTTCCCAAAGCATAAGGGTTCCCCCCCCCTGGGTTTTTTTTCACTGTGGGTATAGTGTTTGGTTGTGTGCTGTATTGTTTTTCGCACCAAACAACACTTCAACCCTAAAGAAAAATTTTTGGGGAAATAATTTAGAAAAAAAAAAGTTAATTGGGGCATCCCACCGATTGAAAAGGGGAAAAAAAAGGGAATTTCTAAAGGCTTTTTTTTGGGGGTGTTCGCAAAAGGAGGGGAAAACCTGGGAACCCCGTAAAAATGGGGGCCCCGGGGATGAAACGTTTAGTGTTCATGATTTTAAAAAAAAGAAAAAAAGAATGGGCACAAATGGCATTTAATTTTGGGGGTCAAAAAGGGGCACCAAGGCCCCTTTCAAAAGGGTTCATCTTATCTTTTTTCCAAAAAAAATATTGAGGGGGTCCCCCCCGTTTTTTTGGGAAAAAAATCCTTTGGGGGGAAAAGGAGGAAAAAAAACGCGAAAAAATTTAAATGGAGGGTTCCCTTTTTTGTTATGGGGCATGATTTCATAAAAAAGGGAAAATCACCTTAAAATCTCCCCAAAAATGGGGGGGGTTTTTTTTGTGTTCTGAAGCTGCCCCTGGGTTTTTTTCAGGGGGTCTGGACAACCCTGCCCAAAATTAAAAAGGAAACCAATGAATTCCAAAATTTCCCCCTTTGCTCCAGAAAAGGAGGAGAATGTCTTGCCATCAGTGTGTGATCATAAAATCAAACACTCTTGGGTTATGCAGCAGGACAATTACACAAAGCAAAGAGCAAGTCAACATCTGAAAGGTCCAAAAACAAATTAAGGTTTTGCAGCGGCCTAGTCAAAGTCTGGACTCAAATCTAATAGAAAGGCTCTGGCATGACCTTATTCCACTTACTACCACCCTGTCTGCACAGACTAGATTTAGCATAGGTTATTTTTTTTACTTTTAAGATTTCTGCCCACACTTTAAAAATACAGTTTTTCTTTTTGTTACGTTTTAAAATTTTTAATTTTCGGGCCCTTTTATATAACTCTGGTCTTAAGAGGGTTAAACAAGACGTCCCCGCTCTAAAATCCTCCAACATGGCTGAATTAAACAATTCTCCAAAAAAATGTATGCCAGATTTCCTCCACAGACATGGTAAAGACTTATTGTCAGGTATCACCAACCATTGCCAATGGTGGGGGGGGCATTATTTTCCCATAAGGTTGCATTGGTTTTAAAGCTTCTTTTTAATAATACATGAAATAATCATTTAAATTTAGTTTTTTTGTATTTACTACATATATTTTTGGCAATAAAATCTGTTTGATGGTCTGAAATTTACAGGGGTGACAAAAAACCAAAGAGAGAAGAAATCTGTAAGGGGCAAATACTTTTTCAGGGCACTGTAGGTTCACATCTAAGAATGCAGAGCCTGTGTAATATGTTGTGTATTTTTGTACAGTGCATTCAGATATTCTTTAATCACCAGATATAATCTAATGCCTCAATCATTCAATCCTCTTCAGTGCCTGCCAGGTGTATTTTACTCTCCTAACCAGAGAAAACAGCAGCGCACAGAACAACTCAGGGTGATTACTTTCACTCTCCATCCATACATCTCTCACTATATCTCATGTGTCTGTGCATGTTAAGACCAATTTCCTCTTTCTCTGCTCCCACTCAAACACTCCAGATTCCCATTTTAGCTCAAGTGTTTTCCCCACCCTCCCACTCCTCTGTGTATCCATGATGCTACGATGCACCAACGACAAAACACCCTCTCCTCCATATGATGGCTGTAGGCTGGAAACTCGAGCTCGCTGGATTATGAGTGTGTCAAATTGGCAGAATGTATTAGCATCACACTGATCACAGTCACATTTCTCCTTACTGGTCAAGTATAAAGATAGATGGCAGTAAAAATATATAAACAGCCTGAAACGGCGCTGGTACCCATTTTCTGCTTAGTGGACAGAGCAGAAAAAAGGGGGTGGGGAGGGTACAGGGAAATAAGAACAAGTGATGTTGTGATAGGAAGAAAATGCTACTTTCAGCACAGCTAAAATCAGATTGTGTAGACAGAGATGGAGGGAAGGAAAAGAAAAAAGTCTATATTGCTGCAGAAAGCCTCCGCTAGGCTGAGGGAGGGTAGGGTGGGGGCCCAAGTGGCAGAAATATGGAGGAATAGGCAAAACATGTCACCCTGAACAAATCTTTGTTTAAATGCTGCAGAGGAAAGTGGAAACCTCACACAGAAATTACATCCAACAGCATACGAAAGCACAGTATGTGTGTGTTTTGGAGGAAAGAGCTTGAAGAAGGAAGGTCTGACAAATCCAACAGCGAGATTGTTTGCAGATTTAATGGCAGTGGATAATAGACATGTTTCCCTCACACTTTGTGTTTGCAGACATGCCTTCTCCCATTTCTTTCGCATAATGAAAACATTCTGATCCAATATAGTCAGTTTGTCAGCAACCAACGGCTTCATAAAAAGGTGTTATATAATTAATTTAACAGCTGCCTGATAATATTAGGCCACTATAGAAATTGACCACTACAGCTAAATACCACAGGTGTGTGCCACTGCTACTTAATTACTTAAGCAGTAATTATTATTAATAACACTACTTGATCTCATGCATACATGTTGTGTAAGAGCTACGCTTAATAAGCTATGACATTCATGGGTGCCATTGTTTGACATGTCCAAGGAAATCTGAGCCTAGTACTGAGGTACCTGTCATGTTAAAAACACCAAAGCATTTTTTTTCTAAATAAAAGCATATTCAGATTTACATATAAAATTAACACTTTACGCAGTGTTTGATTTTTTTGTTTGAATTTCCATCCATAAGGAATGGAAATTTTACTGATCAAACTAAAATACGAAATATAGTTTTACTTTAAGTTCATATCTAGAGAGTTTAACCTAAATAACTCCTTTCAGTTAAAAAATACAAAAATTGATTATGAAAAATTTTGTTTAAAGATCTTCCCAAACGATCAATTTAATTAAATCCTAGAGGGATGTGTAATTTTTTCACATGTAACACTGAACACTGTAAATTAAAACTGAAATAAACTATTTCAGTGGTATATATTAGACACATGTAAGACATGTTTTTAGATACATCAACATACAGGGCAAGATGTAAAAAATAAGGTTAAGCAGTTTGAATGTTTGCACTTTCAGTAGGCCTGAATAATCAGACCAGACTGTTGGAGGAAGAACTGCCCTCAAACCCCAGGAAAGACAATCCTGAAATTCAGCCACATTTCATGCTATAGATACTTGACCTTATTCTAATATAAGGAACCCTTGGTGTAAGCTACTTTACTGCACTCCACATTCACTTTAAAGCCTTTGTGAAGGACTCTGTAAAAATGCTTGTCAGGTGGACTGGTAGAGTTCTGTTGTCACTAAGATCCAGTATGTACAGCAGTGAGGTAATGGACCATAGATGCATTTAGCCATAACACACTGTCACACAATAGCTTGTGTGTAAAAGGCCAAATAGATCTGCAATCAGACTGAAAACATGCTAAAGATGTGAGAAAAAAAATTTGATTTGGAATCTTTTATTGTATATTCCTGCTCTATAATCAAAATAGAAGAATGATCATTTCAGGAGTCTCCAGTGTGTTTAAGGCTGAACGACATTTTCTCGGATCATCCATCCAACTATGCCACTCCCTATCCCCCTATCCCATAACACTTGCGCAAAATATTCCGCAAAAAATGGCACAATCTTTAAAGAAATTGTCCATCCATCATCAGTTCTCATTGAATTCTTTTATATCTGTCTTGTAAACCAATCCACACAGCAGCAAACATTGTTATGCATTATTTGCCATGCGGCAATTCACATTTCTATTTGCAATGGAGAGCAAAACGCAAGTATGACAGAGTCTGTGTGAATAAGAGGTTAGTTGCATCTCACAGCAAAAACCATGGTTCAAAATCAACCAAAGTACTGCATCGTCAGAAGGTGGCAGTGCTAAAAAATTTCCAAGGCATGAGATATATCATTAAACCCCTAAGATGACCAAATCTGGAACAACAGTGGCATTACTGACCACATTGTTTCCCTTCCCAAATGTGAAAAATAAAAAAACTGGTCAGGGAGGCAAGAGGCCTAAAGCAACAAGAGCTGCAGGAATGTGACACCATGGGATAAGAATTGCCTAAATTCTTCATCTGTCTGGGATAGGGGGTAGGGTGGCAGGACAATGGCCTTGTTTTGTAAAATAACTCTCTGAAAAAACATTTGTCTTATATTGATCTGAGGAAACCAAAATCAAGCTTTTTGACCATATTTTCAGCAAGAAAAGCTGTATATACAGGCGGAAATCTACGGTTATTTCAACAGACACCCCCTTGTTAAATGTTATTCATTTTCTTCTTAATGAATCCTCCATAGACATTAATTAGAGCTGCTGGTAGTGGTTGCACCCCATGTCTGTAGCGGGCATACTGGACCTGTGGATCTCCAGAGGGACCACATCTGAATGCGTCTGGTGTGCAGCTCAGTATTAAACGAGCCTCGCATGAAATAGATATTAACATTACTGACTCTCATGCATTAATCCACAGTTGTGTGAGTTGTCAAATGAGTTTTGAATGTAGGAGATAAAACGCAGTAAGTCAATGTATATATTCTTAGCATACAGAGCTGGTGGATGTTAGCATGCAAAGGCACTAGTAATGAGCCAGATTTACACTAGGTTGAGGCTAGTTCTTGATGTGTCAGGCTTGTACTGTAGAGTTGTTGATCCGGCCAGAACCCAGACCTGAATCTAACTGAAAATGTATGAAGTGATCAGAAGATGGCTGTGCACCGAAGATGCCCTCATAACTGGATGGATTTGAAGTATTTTTGGAAATAAGGGTGGACAAATATTGCCAAGTTAAGATCTGCCATGTATTCCCAGAAGACAGAGTGTTTTAATAAACTCAAATGGTGCTTTAACAAAGTATTAGTTTAAGAGTGTGCACACTTGTAACCACATTAGGTTTTATTTGTTTGTTTTTTTGTTTTTTTACACAACTCATGTTGGTTTGTTTTCCATTGTGTTGTACAGGTTTCAAGACACATTCAAGGTGGAAAAAGTTCTAAAATCACTTATTAGGGTCAAATTTTTTTACATCACAAAAACCTGGCATTTAAAAAGGGGTGTATATTGCTTATCCAAATCCAATTTATTTATAAAGCACGTTTAAAAACAGCAAGTTTGCCCAAAGTGCTGTACAAAAATAATCCACTTATAATAATGCTTAAGGATTGGTTTCACTGTACTTAGTTACAATTTAGAGTGATTAAGACTGTACATAACTAGATGTTAAACTGAGTCTGACTGGATTATTTTGGAACCAACTGGAGTGGCACACATTGCATTTAGTCAGATATGAGCCTGTTTGCATTGTATAGTGAATTTAGATTAACTTTCTTGTAAATGGGTAATAAATTAAACAAACTAAATCAAACTTATATATTATACTCAGAATTATGAAATGCAGGACCGAGGTAGAATAATCTGGTAAAACTAAAAGTACAGCTAAAAATATCATAGAAACTGCTATGAGCACATAAAGCAGAGCCTTGCTTCTCCTTCAGCCTTTTCTACATGTGTAAGTAACAACAGGCAAAGGCAACAACCATTTTCTATAAGCAATCGGCTGATCAGTAAAACTAAAATAATCACTTTATATATTACAGGAAGTTCGCTGAGCAACTTCCTGTTTGTGCAACACACACAAAGGATCAAAAACTGATTCAGAGATAAAGATTCACTTAAATATAATACTGGAGTAGCAGATTAGCCCTTGAGGCATCTAGTTATCTGGGATAAAGCCAGCATGAAAATCCATGATTTGTAGCTGTAACTGTAGCAAACAACCCCCTATTTTAGGTTTCACTTCAAAGCCCAACTTCATCAATAAAACATCTACCATAAGCCTTACTGTTTAGGATAGTGTTACTTAACACAAAGATAAATATTTTACTGACAGTGCAGCAGATTATAAACCGTTTAAAGGCAACTTTCCCAAAAGGAGCAGCATAAACAATGTTTGAAATCCCAGACAGTAATTCAAACTTGTGAACCAAACAGGGAATGAAATAAAATGCAACATCACTTTCTACTTCTTATACTGTTGTAACCCCAGAGTCACGCAGATAGGGAAAAACTGCTGACTGCTACTATTTACACTCAACTGCTATGTTAGTTTATACAGTTTGTTAGGGAACGGCCGCTGACTTTTGTTCTCATTATTTATGCAGATATTTTTGGACAAACATAAGTGTTTTGTAAAGTGAAAGCTGTTACAGGCAAATTGTTTAATATGTTTAAAACACATTAATAGCTTATATACTTGCTTTCAATTACATTAAAACAAAGAAAATTAATTTAAGTCAACCTGAAAGTAATAAATTGTGCACTGTGTTCCTGTCAATCATGCTGAAGAAAACAGAACTATTTCTGAACCAAACAAACCAGTCTCTAGAAGACAGAACATGACAATATGGATAAAGAGGATTAAAACTTTGAGAGGCAATGGACAGTTTTAATGGCCAGTTTCTGATATCTGATTTCTTTTAAAGACCTGACCTCATGAAGAATTATAATAATCAGCATTTAAAATATCTTTCAAACCTTCCTGCTGTAGGCCATCATTGTCTATGTTAGAAGCAGATGCAATATCCTACCATATTTCTGAGAAGGCAGTTGCTGGAAAATAAGTTCTTTCAATATTTTAAAACAAGTTCAGCATCGTATAGTACCGATTAGAGCTGTTAGTATTAATAACTGAGAATATCACAGCTTTTTTACTCAGGAACATCGATACTGATGAGGCTTATTAGCACAACTTGTTCATACTTGAGTAAGAGACAGCAAAGAGGTGTACAAGAACAAGCAGGAGAGCAAGCTCAAGCAAAACAATATCAGAGATGTGTGGTCAGGGATGAAGAAGATCACAGGCTTCAAGCAGAAGGAGGATTGGACCGATGGATGTCTGGACAGATCCAATGAACTAAACACATTCTTCAATAGGTTCAGTTCCGAAACAAGCTCAGCATCATCCTCTTCTACTCACAGCCAAACAGACATCCCACCCTTCTTTGACCCACAGCTTTCCTGTCACACCTCAAATGTTTTATCTTCCACCTCAGCCATGGACCCTTCTGCTTCTACTGTACATGTTTGTTTTCAACCAAATCAGAAGATGCTGATGCTCCCTTTGCCTCCCTCTTTCATCTATGTCTCAAGAAGTCAGGTGAAGAAACAACTGAAGAGATTTAACTGGAATAAGGCCGCAGGTCCAGATCGTGTCAGCTCTAGAATCTGTGGGATTGTGCAGCACCTCTTCATCCTTAGCCTGGCCCAGAAGAAGGTTCCAGTGTTGTGGAACACGTCCTGTCTTGTTCCAGTACCAAAGAAAATTCAAGCTTGCTTTCCAGCAAAATATGAGCTACAACATTTCATTTCCCTTTGGGATTAAGAAAGTATTTTTGAATTGAATTGAATTGAATTCTATAGTGCGTTCACTGAACTGAAAAAAAGATTTTTCTGGACAGTCACAGATTTGCCAGATAAGTTGAAAATCAGCTGACTCAGATCACCAGCCAGTTCTTTATTTCATCTCTACAAAAACCTGTTTGGATGTAAGATTTGGTCCCGTATGTTCATGTTCTGCATGCCGACAAACTATTTAGCCAGTCGGACGTCTCTCGCTGCCCTTGATTTTCACACCTGATGCAGCTTTTTTTGACCATGTTGGTAAAGCTCACTGATAGTTGTGGGGAAATCATGCTGGTGTCAAAGAAATAAGTGCAGAAAAATCTGTTAGTCGCGTCTGGTTTGGACATCTCAATTTCAGTAAAATTACAATTGTGTGTTTTCCAATTATCTGACAGAACTGGAATAATTTTTGTATTGTTAATTTTTTGTATAATGTAAAATGTTAATGACACATAAGTGGTTAATTCGAGGTAATTGATTTTAGACTCAGAAATAAGAAATGCAAAGATCCTCCAGGTAAATCTGCTTCTTCATGCATGTAGTAACTGCATAGATGAAAATTTTCCCTAAACATAAAGCAGAGCCAGATCACCATTTGTATTTTCGGTGTGTAAGACACTACAGGTGCTGGTGACTATATCCAGTTTATAAAAAGAATATACTCTTCATTAACTTTAATCTAATGTGTTCATATGTTACAAGGAATTTGCTCTTTAGCTGAGCTGAAAGACGTCCTGCTGGTGTTCCCAATTTGCCAGTTAATCTTAATATGGACCACTTCCAGTCAACAGCCGATTTCTTAGCGCATCTCTACAAAGACCTGACTGGACACAATATTTGGAAGACCTTGATTATTTGCCATGCATTCATGCTCTGCTATACCAGCAGTATATTTGGCCAGTTGGACAGGCCTGTCACTGCAGATTTTAGTGACCATGTTGCCTGCTGACAGTGGTGGGGACATCATGATGATGGGAAAGAAGGTGCAAGGAAAATCTTATAATCACAGCAGAAATTTTCATTGCAATCTTCAACAATTTCTAATGTTTACCATATATCTTGCAGCCCTAATATTTTAAATATGTTTTGTTCTGTATAATATGACCAACATGCAGGGCTGCACAATGTATTGAAAATATATCATCACCAGAATTCAGTATGTGTGTGCAAAATTATCATTATAAATGACTGCTTAGAATGAAATATTTGTTGGCCATTGCATTAAAAATGTCAGAAATTCTTCCTTTGCAAGTCAATAATATATTCCATTCAGCCTTCTAAATGAAGTCTCACTCCAAGAGAAACTACAGCTGACAGCCCCCCCCCAAAAAAAATGCTAGAGGTCTGAGAGTGTTGGAAGCATCATAATGACAGATGAGAAAGAAATAAGAGATGAAAATTTGGTTTTAGTGCAACAGATATCGTTGCTATAGTATTTAACATACATTTTACCATTACATCATTTTCTAATATCTTGCAGCCCTGCAGACAAGTAAGTGGCTCTTCTAAGGTAATTGATCTTACGAGCAGATTTATATAACACAGACATCCTGCAGGTGTGAGGTAATAAAATCTGCATTTTAATACCATGCAGAAAATTTAGAGAAACAGCATCTGAAAAAATCCCTGAAACTGGTTATGGGATATAATGACAACAAAACAATCCCCTATTGTGAGAAACTACAAGTCTTGAAAACTCAAATAAAGCTGCTGATCATTAAGACTGATCTTTTAACTTTATTATATTGAAAATATTTCCTTTTTGCTTAAGCTTCCTGTTGCCTCTTCCAACACATGAAGGGCAGGAAAACTGATCACAGATAAACCTCAGCTTAATATGAATAAAACCTGACCAAGCTGTCTGACATTAAGCCAGCATGAAGTTACAATAACATGCAACTGTAACTGCAGAAAAAAAACCTTACCTCACGATTTCAGAATAACTTAAAAGCCCAAAATATTTCAAAAACATGTACCTCAACCAGGGGTTGTTTTTAGGAGAACATTTCAAAAAAGGTTTGGAAAGTCTAACAAAAATATGAATGGCTAAATCTGATACTTGACAGCTGAAAAAGGTTACCAACAGGGAATAAACAAGTCCTAAACATTTTAAATGTTAGAGCTAAAAGAGTCTCAATATTCACAAATGCACAGGATGATTCACACATGCACAGAACAAGATTCACACATGTATTCCTGATCCACACACAAACATCTGGATTTACAAACTGTTTGTGGTCTGTGAACCTCAGTTCATTTGTGTGTGGATTTTTGAGTCTCCCCTGACTTGGCTCAACCCACACATGCCTTTTTGTTAACAGGGAATGATTCCATTCAAATATTCAATTATTTATATAGCATCATGCCACAACATATGTCATCTCAAGGCACTTTAGAAAGTCATTTGAATCGAATCATACAGATTTCAGGTGAGGTACATACATCTCAATTAATCCTAACTATCAAACAGTGCAGTCAAATTCAGTTTATTATTCAAATAGGTTAAAAAGTATTTCAATCTTAGGAAAACCAGTAGATTGCATCGAGTCATTGATTTGTAGCATTCCCTCCTCCTGGATGAGTATGTAGCGACATTGGACAGTCGCTTGCATTGACTTTGCAGCAATCCCTCATAATGAGCATGCATGTAGCAACAGTGGAGAAGAAAACTCGCTTTTAACAGGAAGAAACCTCCAGCAGAACCAGGCTTAGAGTGAGCGGCCATCTGCCACGACCTACTGAGTGTTTGAGAGAACAGAGCAGGGACACAAAAAGAACACAGAAGCACTAATCTAGTAGTACTTTCTATAGGAAAGAAAAGTGAAACATTAATGCTTGTAGCTCCCTCAGTGGCTTAATCTAGAAGAGAAAGAGAGCTAAGCAGATTTACGCTGAGTCAGTTTTCAAGTCTTCGAGTATGAAAGAGACGATAGACAGTTAGTCACAGTAGAAGGTCAGCCAGTAGCTATGTCTAGGAGAGACGGGGTTAAACACTGAAAGACAGGGCCAAATGTATCATCTGTAGAAGGAGAGCATTAAGTTGCAGCTCGGCTGATGTCCCCCTCCAGGAAGGTGCCACAGCTTAACACAGAATCAGGCCAGTTGTAGCTTCTAGGAAGAGAAAAAACAGAGAGAAAACATGAAGTTACAAAAGTGAAAGTTTTAAGCCTAGCCTTGAAAGTAGAGTCTCTACCTCGCAGACTAAAACTGTGAGCTGGGTCCACAGGAGAGGAGCCAGATAACTAAAGGATCTGCCTCCCTTTCTACTTTTAGGGATTCTAGGAAACCACCAGTAAACCTGCAGTTTGTGAACAAAATGCGAAGTTAGGAATATATGGCACAATCTGATCCCTGATGTATGATGGAGCTTCGTCATTAAAGGCTTCTAAAGGCAGGAAAGCTAAAATAGGAGAAATATGATCTTTTTAATTTTCATCAGAAAAGATGATCTGCAAAAAATCAGAGAACACAAACTAACGAGCTGAGCAGTTTGTAAATCAAGGTTTGTATGAGTATCAGAAATACATGAATGAATCTTGTTCTGTTCACGCGTGAATCGTCCTGTGCACATTTGAATCTTATTCTGTGCATTTGTGAATATTGAAACTCTTTTAGCTCTATACAGATCAAACAAATTTTAGTATCAGACAAAGATAATCTGAGTAAATACAAAAAAAAGGAGTTTTAAGATGATGACTTCATCTACTAAGGGGAAAGCTATTTAAACCAACCTGGTCCTACATGAAAGGAATATTGCACCCCTTGCTCAATCATAAATTTACTGATTAACCACATTTTTGGTTCATTTCACCAGCCACACCTGATTACTGCCAAATCTGTGGAATCAAGAGGTCACTTAAATAGAGCCTGTCTGACAACATCCACCGGGATTAAAGACACCCAAAAAACGAAGTCACAAAAGAACCCAGAACAACATCTAAAGCCTGCAGGCCTGCAGGCCTTACTTGCCTCGGTTAAGGCCATTGTTCATGATTCAATAATAAGAAAGTGTCCTGCAGTGGTTTTCAATGTAAAAACCACTGCAGGCCAAACTGAACATATAGGCCTGTATCATCTTTGCCAAAAACACATTTTTAGTATAAGCAAGACTTCTATGGACCATTGGGACAAAAATTGAACTTTTTGGGAGGTGCAAGTCACGTACTGTAAAACTAACAATGTTTCAGGAAAACATCGCTAAACTCACCGTCAAATATGATGGTGATAGTATGATGGTCTCCTATGCTGCTTCACAGCCTGGATGTTGCAATAACTGATTTAATCATAAAATCTATTCTCTAAAAAAAAATCCTGAAGGAGAATGTTCAGCCATCAGTTTATGACCTTAAGCTGCAGAAAAACAATCCGAGGCACATCAGCAAGTCCAGCTCTGAATCACTCAAAAAGACAATACAAATGCTGTGGCATGACCTTAAATGACAAAGCCTGAAAACCCTTCATCACGACTGAATTAAAACAATGCAAATGTGACAAATGCCAACAGAAGAAAATCTGTAAGAGGGCAAATACTTATTTACTGCACGGAATATAATAAGAGTTCACTTTTTTAGTTGAATCATTTAATAGAGTTACCTCTCCAATGACACAGTTATTTATTGATTGAACACCTGAAATTTATTCATTTCCTCCTCCTACCATATTTTCCCCCATTACCTCCTGTTTTCAGACACCCTTTTATTCAAGAGAACACTTTTCATCTCAAACTTTTCATTTGTCCGTTCTGTGTAATCACCAAATGAGCAGCTTGTTGCATAATGTTTACTATCATTTAGTCAATGGTGCAATCAGGCAGGCTTTTTTTAAGGGTTAAAGTCAAAGTTGATGCCATAGTTTATTTCATGATCAGGCATAGATCTAAGCTGTCATACAGCACCTGCAAAACACCAGCAAACGCCAACATGTTGCAGAAACATCCAGTAAATTACAACTCAGCAATGACAAAACACTGCTCTGCTCTAAAAAGTGTTGCACTTGTCCATTGACAGTCCATACCTGTCCCTCGGTGAAAAGAAGATCTGGGAAACTAATGCAACATGAAGGTCCCAACCCATAGAACAATAGAAATGGTGAGGTAAGACAGAGATTTTAGATGCAAAGCTTCTGCTGGTCACTTTGAGTCCTCAACAGCAGCACAGTGCTGAAAAAAACAGGTGATGCAATGCAGCTGTAAACAATCCCAAAGTGCTCCTGGATTCAAATAATTTAGTTTATTTGGTCTTCCAATAAACAAGATGACAGAATGGGTTGAAAAATTATTGCCTTCAATTTACTGTCTAACGTCAATTTTCAGGAGACATTTTTATAGTGTTTCAGCACACAAATAAATCATAGCAGGAAATTATATGTACTTGTCATCTATTAAACTCCAAATGAAAAAAGGCTGTATTTCAGTTTAAATTTGAGACTTTTGCTAATAACATGTAGGCAAGAGCTTCCAGTCAAAAAAAAAAGTTTTGCAGTGATTAATATGTCTCAGCTGGCAGCAACCTATTAAATCTCAACTAAGATAGCACGTACCTTTTTATTTTATTCATGTGAGGCATTTGAGGAATGATCAAACATTATATGTCAATGTCAGGATTCATTTTGCTCAAACTGTCAAAGATTGCATCAGGAAGAATCACACATCTGTCCTTACCTTGAACCCTCTGAGAATCTTTTGGTCGATCCAAAAGGCTTTTTCACAAGCGCCTGATTTTCCACAGATCAATAGAAGATCTTGTCAGAAAGATTTATGTAACTCAAGATGCAAATAAATGTGGAGACGGGGGATTTCCTGTTCCAATCCTAGACACTGGACTGAGGTCTCGATCAAGGCTTTTTTAAATGATCTATATCAAAGTTCCTGAATAAAACTCAACTCCTAGTTGGTTTACTGCCTATCCCTTTATGTCAGCCACACCCAGACTGATCTGCCAGCCACAATTTGAAGACAGGTTTTAAAAACAAGTCCCAGTTTTGTGTACCCAGCTTGCAAACCTATATTATAGCCAATGCACATTATGTATTTGATCTAATGAGTCTGGGTTTTCCTTAGAAATCAGTATTTTTTATCTTCCACAATGATACTGATAATGAAAGCCATACTGTATTGGCTGCTACTTCTCTCAGTCTGTCTGTGCCATGTGACCTACTCTTTGCACTTGCATTCAGGCTCTCTATACTGGTAACACACTTTCTGATGTTGTTGTTTAATGCAGCAGAAACTGTTTTACGAAGACATTAAGAAACTTAAACTGAGATGCATGAATCTAAAGCCAAGCTACTTGTATTATTGCAAAAAAACAGATGTTACCAGATGCACCTTTTTCTTCAAACTATGTTGTTGGGGTAGAAAGAAGGAATTTAATTTAGCTGGATAGACAGCTAAATGGGGCCTATATTTGCAACAAACTCAAAGCAGAAAGACATCAACACTGTTTAGATAAGCATTTTTTTAATTTCCCATACGTTATACTCTCATTGCAACAGGAGGTACAGTACTCCAACCAGCATCCGGTCCACCTCTCTGGGGCACACAGAACGGAGCAATAACCACAACGCTACCAGAGTGGCTAAACAAAGATGTTTTTGACACATAATTAGGTTTCTGAGCTGTTGTAGAGTTTGGCCATTGGAGACTAGAAGAAGAGAATAAACTTTAACATTAAAGTGATCCGATTACAAATCAGACAGAGTAAACTGGAAATTATGAAGATGATCTGGGTGTCAAAAATGGCACAGCAGGGTTTACCCAATTCAAAACTTCAATCTGTCCACACCTGCTAGAGATCAGCTCCTATTAGGTTAGTCTGTGTTACCGATATATTCTCTAGAGGAACAGTGGTTTATTGTTTTATGGACACAAGGTCCGGTCCTTGGGCTAGATCTGAATTTGCACATAACGATAATTCTTTTACCGACATTAAGCAGGTTTCTAATAACAAAACCTAAAATGCTTTAAAGTACTGTGACAGCCCACTAATACATGCTTGAAGATAAATATAGACAGACAGAAAGGTTCAACAAGCATAATCACTTCTGCAAGGCACTGTAAGACTGTCACACTTTCAGTCTATTTGCAGGCAACTGGTTTAAAAACAGCAATCCTAATCCATGAATTATAATCCTGGTGATTTAGGAAAAAAAGGATTTGGTTTTTAGGAAGAGTGTTTGTGGTTGTCGTAATGTAAGATGCACACTGAATGTATTTATCTACTCAAAGTCTTTACCTCCAGCACCATGTCAGAGTAGATTCTTTTCTGCTTTCTGGGGTTGATGGTTGATATTAATGCCATCTGAAGGTTGCCCTCTACTGGAGATGTCACTGGTGAAAAATTTAAATAAAATTTGATTTTGAACTCTCCAGAACAGTAAAAGTGTCTGAATACATGACAACAGCAGAGAGACCTTGAAGTAACCTCACACACACCAAAATGCACATTCCCAAGATAATTCCCAACACCTCCTTTGACAGAGTGATGGCTGCAACAAAGCCTATGAAAGGTTTTGCTTTCTGTGGTGGAGAAAAATATGTTTTTAAATGTCCCAGAAACTTCTTTCACAGATCTACAAAAGAATGATGAAAATGATGGCAGATAGCAGAGTGCCTGCACAAAAAAAAAACCTCTTGCTCGCAGATTTACTCACATCTAACTGCAATGTGGAAATCTGAAAGGTGTAGCCTGAAAAGTTGATTGGCTCGGGGAGAACGTGCTGGGAATCTTCAAAACAATATTCACAATAGGGAACTACAGACCTGCTTCAAAGAAACCTTTGAAGTATGACTCAAACAAAGAAACAGCTTTTTTTCCCAACCCAAAATCAACAGGCTTTCCAGACTGCAGCAAAACCTCATAATACAGCATGATTTGGACCAGTATTTCAATTTTTAAAAAGTATAGTAATCTTTTTCCATGAAGTTCAGGTTGGGTAATGGAAAAACATATTTTCCTTCACTTCCTCGTCCTTCTCATAGTTATCAGCCGTTAATTGGGTTGTGGCCACTTGTTTTTTTTTTTTTATAATTAGATCATAATCCCATTCAAACAGGAGACAACCATAGCTCTACCCCAATATGGTTTCATGGTACAGTTGCACAAACAGCCCCTCTGCAAGCCCCCTTCCCTTTTGGTATTTCAAAGTTCACAAAATGTATTTTGGGATGAATCTTCCATAAATACAAAATTTTATTTCAGTGTTATGCAGATAACACACAGATTTTCATGCCCTGAGTACTGATGACCCTATACAAGTAAGATATGTTTTAAAATGCATTTAAGAGATGAAATACTGCATGGGTGATCTTGTTTTGCAAGTCAGAGATGTTTATTTCACTTAGCACTGCTGGGATTTAATCCTGCACAATCCCCTGGGAGCAAGCCCGTCTAGTACTAAGTGACCCCTGGAGCCCACAACCTACCAGGAAGGCACGAGCCCTTCACCACCGCTTGAACTCAGATAGACGAAGGGAAAGCCTGAGTATTCATAATGTCAAGTATGATGAGACTAAACTGGAAATGTTTAGAAGAATAATCTAGTTTCACTATACCCTTTATTTAAAATGTGAAACCTGTTTTTTTTTACCCCTTCTCTTTTCCAATGGTTATGGTCAATCTGACAGAGAGAGATATCCCAATCGTTGTGGTTTTTAGTATAACAATGGCCATCAGTGGGCTCTAGATGGACAAACTGTCTACTTTTAAGGCTAGGCTTAAAACTTTCCTTTTTGATAAAGCTTATAGTTAGAGTGGCTTAGGTTATCCTGACCTATCTCTGTAGTTATGCTGCTATAGGCTTAGGCTGCTGGAGGACATAATGACCACTTTCACCCTCTTCGCTACAGTCTCACACTACTCTCCAATTTTGCATTATTTGCTGTTATTTCAGCTTTTAACTTTGTTCTCTCTCTTTTCTCTTCCTAGAAGCTACACCTGGCCTGACTCTGTGTCTACCTGTGACACCTTTCTGGAGAGGGGCATCGTCCAAGCCCCTGCTGGCAACAACTTAATGCTTACCCTCTACCGATGATCCACATGGCCCTGTCTTTTAGTGTTTAACCCTTTCTCTCTCCTAGACGTGGTGATTGACTGAGCTTTTACTGTAACTAATTATATGTGCTCTCTTTCAGATTCTAACCTTGAAAACTGGCTCAGAGTTTATATGTTCTTTCTTTCTAGGTGAAACGACTAAAGGAGCTACATCCACTAACATTTACTTTTCCTTCCCATAGAACGTACTCCTGGATCAGTGCTTCTTTGTTCTCTTTGTGTCTCGGCTCTGTTCTCTCTAACCCCCAGTCGGTCGTGGCAGATGGCCGCTTACACTGAGCCTGGTTCTGCTGGAGGTTTCTTCCTGTTAAAAGGGATTTTTTCCTCTCCACTGTCGCTACATGCATGCTCAGTATGAGGGATTGCTGCAAAGTCAACGCCAGTGACTGTCCACTGTCTCTACATGCTCATCCAGGAGGAGGGAATGATGCAAGTCACTGACTGGATGCAATCTGCTGGTTTCCTTAGACAGAAAAACTTTTTATCCAATTTGAATAAATAACTGAATCTGACTGCACTTTTCAATGATTAGGATTAATTGGAATGTATGTACCTGACTTTTGTGAAGTGCCTTGAGACGACATGTGTTGTGAATTGGCGCTATATAAATAAAATTAATTGAATTGAATTGAATTGTTTTAACATTTTATCTATAAAACATATGTATTATTTATGGTCCAATTTAAATCTGATTCATTTAGATATTAACATCAAACAATTAAACATGATTAAGTCAAATGGATTGGTGCTTCTGCACATTGACACATGCAGGCACAGTGCCCAGTCAAACATGCATCTTAAAGGAAAAAAAAAAAAGATAAACCATCTAACCCCAAATATCATTCCATTAAAGCACTACTTTACACTTTTAAGTACTTTTTTAAAATATAGACAGAGCCAAACAATTGCTACCACCAAACTCTGCTGACATGTGCACTATGCAAAGACACGTAGTACCCCTGCAGACTGCAGCCAGGAGATGCTCCTCACTCAAAGCAATTTGGAGGTAAACTGTTGTGACATCTGTTTAAAAAACTTTTAAAGATAAAAATGTTGTGCCAGGAACAAATGCTCATGTCTACTGATTATTATAGTCAATGTCTTTAATGATTCCAACATGTAAAAGGTCCCCCAATGTATTAGAAAAATATTGGTCAAAAGGCACAAATAGCATTATCTCAGTATTCAACAATAATCCTCATATTGTACAGGCCTGCTGAACCGATCCTCATTTCATTGTCCTTTGTTTAATTCCCATTCATAATCCAACAGTCTAAAATACCTCAATCCCTCTATTTAGAGCAACAGTTCACTTCACATGTTACCAAACCATATTTTGTTCATATTCCTGACATATGTTGGGACCCACAGCCATGGATTTCAAAATGAAAACTCCGGTACAAACTTTCCTGGAACTTTCAAAATAAATTGCATTTAAGCTACTTCCAACATTTGGAAAGGGGGGGTAACAGCGGACTTCTCATGATCCCACTGGCCGTATAAAACCCCCACCTTTCCAATGGTCCGATCTCTTCTAAGTGGGTCTCCGTCAGGTGATCTGGACAGAGAGACAGCACGCTCATCTCTCTTTGCTGGCAAACAGACACAAACTCTTCAAACTGGATCCAAGGGTGTCACTGTTTGTGTATTCATTCATAAGAAGGGGTAAATTAAGGTATAAGCATTGCTTGACCTTCTCTCTGCGGCCTGCAGAAGCAAGTGTTCCAGAGAATTCCCCGCAGAGACATGGTCTCTACAAAGCCGAGTGGAACGGTTCTCCCGGTCTGGAAGGAGGACAACAGAGACCGCATCACCATGGTAACGTCCAATTTGGCCCCCCAGTCACTGCTACGGAGGTTAGCTGGAAGCTAACCCTTTGTTCACAGAGCTTTCTTCAAACATCGTCGTCGCCCGGACAACGCCTCCTCAACTCAATTCAAACGAGGTTAGGGGTTTGGGCAGAGAGATTTAGGATGAAATGATCTGAACGTTTTCATTTTATGAAGTTTGGTTGTGTTTGTGTTGCACTCAGCTATCTTGGTGCTAGCAAGCTATCTGCTCAGCACGTGCTCAGTTTTGTGTTCTGTGTTTGTGTGTTTTAAAGTTAAGACAAACTTTATTTAAAGGGGTGATTTTAAACACAGAAGATTGATCATAACGCGTCGTCCGCGCTTATGCATTTTAACCTTTTTATTGACGGTATTTTAAAGGTGTGTGTTTGATTCTGGTGCTAAGCTATCAGCTTCTTTTGTTAGCTTTAACTGCTAACAGCTAAGAACGCGTGCTTGCTGCTAAAGAATATTTACCCAGAAAGGTTGTTAGTTTTCAGTCTAGTAAATGATAGTTCCCTAAACATTATTTTACTAAACTTGATTGCTAAGTAAACACCATTAAGCCCCATTTCTCCAGAAAGATTTGGTTCTTTTCCAAAATATTTCCTTAAATATTTTACCATTTCCTTCAATAATATTTCTTTAAATATTATTTCAATAAATAAAGGCATCTAATGAGACACCATTGAGAATTAGTCATCCAGAAGGTTGGTTTTATTCAGCAGATCATTCTTTAACGTTATTTTATTGAAATAACATTTTATCTACTCTTGTATTGTGAATGGTTGTCTAAAGGTATGCTGATTATTGCCTAAGTTGGTTCCAAGACTAACTTAACTTCATTTCCAGATTCTTCAAGATAATCCTTGGTTCTCCAACATAAACATTGCATGGTAATGTTGCATCACTCTTTCGGTCATGATTTTCAATCATCTTTAATCAACTTGTTTATATTGTACATAGCCCATTAGTCTTCGTTATTCTTTAATTCTGCTTTGTAGTTTAGTTGGATTGTTTTAGCATAGTAAAGAGTTGATTGAAATATGTTTGACTGGAGTTGACTTATTTTTGTTAATAAATTCTTGTATTTTAAGAAATTGTGTGAATTCATTCCGTGTGTGTGCAGAGTTTATGCTGTTCAATAATGTCAGAGCTTGGTTCACACCTTTCTATTTTGTCCTAATACCATCGCCTTACTGGGCTGGTATTCACAGGACAGCCCTTAACAGGCCGAAATATTAGTTGATAAAATATTAAATAATATTTTCAGATTCATAGTCACAACACATATTAATTTGTCAGATCAGCATCTTTTAACACTGTTATTAAATTGCAAGACAATATTTTAAGACATTATGCAGGCACTTTTATAAAAGGAAAGCCTAACAAGCACCTGATGTTTACTAAATGATGCAAATGTATCTATTATTATAATTATTATTAATTTGCCATACTTCCTTTAACATTACCCTTAATTACTCATTCTGCACAACAAATCACACTGATGACTATAAATTAAATCTCAGACACCAAGGAACATAAATTCAAATATCTGACCTGGGTTATGTCACTGCTGCCTTGACTGATCAAGCATAATTAAAGCGCATGTTTTTTTTCAAGCATAAAAAATAGTTTTCCCCTTTGATACAAACATCCATTACTATTATACAGGAGTTTTCAATTAATGTTTGAATTCTGCCAAAAGGCGTACATTAGCTGATCTCGGGTTATCAACATTCAATACCATCTATTACTAAAGAAAACAGGATCAGCTACAACGGAAGCTGAATTATTACAGAAAAAGAGGTTTTTCTTTTCATCTCTGCATTTTTTTCCATGAGACAAGATAAAATGAATTTTTAAAAGTACCTCTATGTATAAAGGAGATTTAGGATATTGGAAAACATTGCATTTAGGTAGAGAAGCCACTTTTCACGTTTTTCATGTTTTTGCTTGCATTCAAGTAGATTAATAACTTCTGGATCCAAAAGCCCAACATATTTGGTTGACACCAAAGGCATAAAAAGAAAAAAGTATGTCTGACTTAAAGGGAAAAGATGCATCATCCAGAGCTCAGACATTCAATAAAAAAAGAGATATTCCTGAACTGACGTTACAGTCAGCTCTCCTCAGCCTTTGGTGAAAATCAGTCCTATAAACTCTGCATCATTTACACTGCAGCCGTCTCCATCTGTCCTTCATCTTTCTGTCTGTATCCTTCCAGATGTTTGATCAGGCTGAAATGGGAAAACCAATGCTCCTTGGCTCTCTTGACATATCCCCATACAAGTCTCTCTTCCTTTTTTCTGCTCCTCACTGGAGATTTGTGAAAGCTTTGTTAACCACCACCTCCTACTCATCCGCCCCTCACACACCCTCCAGGGAAGGTTAGGAGGGTACCGCCGTGTCAGGGAGCTGACACGATTCGTGCAGTCAAAAGGCACACAGAAATAAGTTTAAAATGTTCAAGGGAAGTGCCTGTTTAAACCACAAGCTTTATATTTAATGCTTTCTGTGATTTCTGAGCGAGACAGAATGCACAATGTGACGGCTCTGTTATTGACAATGCTGAATTTTACAACAAATGCATTTTTAAAAACATATCTCCCAACTCGTCATCTTCTGCCAGATTTGTGCAGCGAGCAGTGAAGTGGAGGAGGGTATCATGTAAATCAATGCTGATTAAAGATAGTGTTTGGCCTCCATTTCTGTCTCTGCCAGCCCTAAAATCAGCAGCACCAGCTCGTACTGCTCATGCATTATAATTAAATTTAAATCACAGAGATAAGAGTCTGTTTCCGGAAGATTAAACCACAAGGCTGATAATACATTGCCCTACAGGGTAGGCATCCTCTGGTTCCATCTGACAATGAAAATGTTTCAATTATACTAAATTTGCAAGTGAGCTCAACATTTATTGGCACCCCTGTTAAATATGTAAAAAGCCTTAAAATAAATTATTTTTTTTATTGCAGCAGCATGATCTCACACAAAAAAAGTTGAAAAGAGCCAAGATTTAATTTTAGTATGTTTATTAGTAGTAAGAAATTATTAAATCTTATGGTAGGAAATAATAGTTTTTATAAAAATCAGTGCCACCGTTATAGGCACCTCCAATATTTACTGAAAAAAAAAGGTACACTAAACCATTGCTGTTATTTATTATCTGAGATTGTCAGTATGTCAATGTACTTTTACTTTGTAATCCATGACTTCCTGTTTTCCTGGGTTAGAATATGTGACAGAGGCTCATTGCTCTTAACCACTCCTCAAAATGGAAAAGTTAAGAGAGCATCCCAATCAAGTAAGATAGATGTCAAACATCCTTAGCCATTAAATGGCTCTAAGAAAATAGCTACTTGCTTAAACTTGCTCATATCTACAATCAGAGCAGAGGCTAAAACAATCTCTTAACTCCACTTTTAGCACACTATGGGTCTGCAAGTCTCCATAACAACCTTTAGACCAGGACTGACCAACTCCAGTCCTCATTAGCCAGTGTCTTGCATGTTTTAGATGCTCTTCTGGTTCAACACACCTGAATCAAATAAAAAACATATTGGACATTGGCTTTTGAGGATTAGAGTTGGCCAACACTGCGTTTGACATAATTTAAAGTCAGTACATTTGTTTGGAAGGCATACCAAAAGAAACGCAATGAAGTGCTTCAATCACAGATACAGGATGCTTGGAGTTTGCCAAACGTTGCTGGGCTTTGGTCAAACTAAGAGTGACCCTTCAGGCAGGTCAAGCATTAAACATAGGATGGATGTGTGGAAAAATCACATCATGTCCACTGTTAAGTGTGGAGGAGGATCTGTTATACTTTGGGCATATTTTACCTCCTGAAGCCTGAGAGTCTTGTTAGCGTGTATTCCTCTTTGACTTGATTATCACAGCATTTTAAATAAAAATCTGGTGGCCACTGCCAGGAAACTGAAAAGTCCCCAGTCACAATAATTTACACAATAATATTTGTGCAAACATTAATTTTGTTAAAAATAATATTTCTCAAGAAATGATTCTCCCTCCAACTAAAGAAACGACTCAAGTCAAAGATTAGTTTTTCAATGAATTTATGTGTAAGATTTGCTGCTGCAATATAAGAGGAACTTATTTTAAGTTTTTTTTTCCTTTTCAACACACCGGGGATACCAGTAAGTGTGATCAGTGGTAGACTTTTATCACATTTATATAAAACAGTGTAGGTGTACATCTGTGTACATCAAATAAAATCCAAGTTCAGACTATGCAATGCGCAGGAAATTAGAAAAAAAAAACTAAGTTCAGTCTCAGACTCTAAGTGCCTCAAGTAACATGTTAAATAATAAAGTGAGTCAATCTTTGGCCCATGTTTGAGTCCAAATGTTTATGTGTTTTCTTTAAATTCCGTTTCCACAAGATTTGGGATTCAGTAGTGGTATGCTTTAAGTAAAAAAACATTTCCCAAAACAAAATTTTCCTGTTATCGCAAGATAGAGTCGTTCATCAAACGATGCAGAGTTTTTTATTGTCTTACAATACTGTAATTGGGCTTCTTTGTTAGTGATTATTGTCAATGATCTCAAAACCTCAGAAGGTTTGAAAAATCTGCTTCTTCCTTGTAAAATGAGTATAACAGAAACTTGTTTTGCCTCTGAAGGGCCTGGGAACCCTCCAACCATTAAGTCAAACATGAACTCCTCTGTACACTGAAGACGTGATTGGCAGTCATTGTATTGTTTGTATATATTGCGAAAAGATAAAGTTTCTGTACAAGATGTATAAGAATAACGATTTATAGTGACAGGAATTTCTATCTATTGTTATTGATTGCTCTTTTACAATTTTTTTCCACAGTTTGTTACATGAGAGCATCAATGAATAAATATTTGACATACGTGATTAAAGAGTTATTTTGTGCTGTTTGAAGGTTACAAAATACCATCACACTTTCTAATGTAATTCTGAAGAAGCCTATTATTTAAAATAATACATTTTTAATAGCACTATTGCTGTTTCTGAAGCCTTGACTACAGTAACATGCCATGACAGCCATACAATATTTCTCTAAAAAAGGACGGCAAGAAATTGTTCAATTCTTTTTGTCACTTTTAGCTGTCGCACAATAAATACCACAAAACTTTGTGATCAAAATTTAAGTCAAGGGCACTGTTGCAACAAGTTCCTGGGTTTCACTCCCGGCCAAGGGTCTTTCTGTATGGAATTTGCATGTTCTCCCCGCCTCGCGCCTCTAGACCGTTGGAGATAGGCACCAGCTCCCCTTTGACCTTGTACGGAAGCAGCAGGTATAGAAAATGGATGGATGGATGGATGGATGGATGGAAGGACGGACGGACGGACGCATGGAATGAATTTAGGTCAACTTCACTTACCAAAGTATTCTAAAGTCATATGTGAGGCCATAATTGCAACAGCTGAAGCTTGACCCAAACTGGGTCACCGAGGGCACAATCATCCCAAACACAACAGCAAATTCCCAACAGAATAGATTAAAAAGAAAAGAACCAAGGTGATGCAATGGTCCTATTCTGTGGTGGGACCCTAAAAGAGCTGTGCACAAACACATGTCTGCAAACCCTAAAATTAAGCATTTATTTATTACTGCGTTTGTGCAATACAAGCAGAGACAATACTTAAAAACAGTAACTCATGCATGCACGCCTTTGAATTTGTATATAAAATACAAGGATATGCTAAAACTACTTAAAAGACATTTCGAGGACAACATTTTATTTCCAGGTTTGCATTTTTTCTCTGACTGCCTACAAAAGTGTGCTTCTGTATTTCTAAACCCCAGCAGTAATAGTCATATCCAGGCTGCACCATTTTCCATCTCTTCCTGCCTAACCAACAACAGCCTTTAGAAAATCCATCAATAGCTCTCTTTCACGCTAGCCCAGATGTCGAGTCAGAGAGCCAGAACATCAACAGTCTTCCATCCACACAGGCAGTAAACAAGCTCTCTAGACACAACCCACACCACCACTCACACCCCCATCCTCAGATACTCAGTCCTGCTGATATCCGCTCTAAAATGCATTTCCAACACACTTCTTCAGCATTTCAGATGTACAGCACTTTAAAACTGATCATTTAGAGTGGAATAACTGAGGTTTATCTTCACCCATAGCAAAGGAGAAGAAACAAAGAACTTGCTTTAAGACTCTGCCCCAGTTTTTAGATTCATGCACTGCAGAGTGCCCTGCTGCAGAATATTCTGCTACAAAGATGTATTTTAACTCAGCAAAGTAACACTGAATTGACCCTCTGAGTCCATGCAAAGGCGTCTGGCAAACATAGACAATGACAGGCTAAATAGGAGGAACAATGCTTGTTAACAGTGGTAGTTTCCTAGCACGTCAAAGAAAGGCACTCAAGTTAGAAATACCTGCAACTACAGAATGGACGGAGAGAGAGGGGACATGCCTGGGAAGGAGGAATTGCCCATTCTCCGCCTTGATAAAACTGTTTACTGTCCTTTACCGCACCGGCACTTTCTTATCTTCTTTTTTCCTTATAACTCCTAATATTCTGTCCATGCACTCCTCTACTGTTGTTCCTTCTTACTCTGTTTCTTCTCTTGGTCCAGGCTTATCCCTTTCCTCTGAGAGAATCCATATCCCAGCTTCTGGCGCAGCTTTGTCAGCATGTGTGAAGTGCTCGGTAGGACGGGGATGCTCCGTCTATGATGGGTATGAGAGCACGCTGGAGTGCACAGGCGCTTTTAACCATGTCTTACCATGGCCACTGAATAAACTCATCTTTCATGGATGCACAGCCCTCCCCGTTCCGTTTCTCTTAAAGGGCCTGCGTCTCCTCCCTGCTGCCTTTGATCTTGTCACTACACAGATTGGATTAAACTCTTGTTCTCAAAGGTTTCGTTAGAAAACACACTGCCGTGTATATATCCAGCATCAATATTTGTACTTGTTGCCTTTCTTGCAATTAATTGAGCTTATAAAATGGAGTCCAGATAGATGTTTCTCACCTACAAATTAGACAATCTAATGATGGTAATAAATTATGAATACCAATGGGCACACCAAACAGGGCATTTTTAACAGTGCTGTGTGTGCATGTAATGAAACACTGCAGACTAAGCCAATTTCCAATGGTGTGTGCCAGCCTGCTTCAAAAAGATACTGTTGAAAGTAATTTATGCCCTAGCACCAATTGTAATTTAATCCAGAGTTGAAGGCCATGAATTAATGACACACAGAGTGCTTGTCACTGTGACTGTTCAGGGTCAGAGGAGCTGTATGTCGTCCACGCTATGACACCTGGTAATGGGATCTACTGGGGGAGATGCAGGGAATCATTTGGTCACAAATTTTATTTTAGAAAAGCACAAGCGGAAGTTCTGACCTATATTAAAGTTTCTTTTTAAAGAAAAATACAGGGTTCCTTCAAATGTTCCTGTCAAAATTCCACATTTTTCACACCTGCATTTCCAGAGTTCACAGTCCTTTTTAGATGATTTCTTAAAACAAATACAAAATACAGACTGTAAAAAAGTAAATGACAGCTTGATGGAAGGACGGAAGAAAGATAGATGGGTGGAATATTGGATGGATGGACAGACAGATGTAAAGAGGAAGAAACGAATGAATGAACAGGAGAATATATGGATGGAAGGAGGAACTGAAGAATGGCTGGGAAAAACAGTAGATGGATGGATGGATGGATGGATGGATGGATGGATGGATGGATGGATGGATGGATGGATGGATGGATGGATGGATGGATGGATGGATGGATGGATGGATGGGTGG
>JAHHUM010000587.1:571548-631548 GCA_036173005.1 Crenichthys baileyi | reverse complement strand
CCTGATGTAATTGCAGCAAAAGGTGGTTCTACAAAGCATAGACTCAGGAGGGCCACATACAAATGTGTGACACTGTTCATATTTTTAAAGACTTTTAAAACCACAATTTTCTTTACACAATTATGCACTACTTTGTGTTGGTCTATTATATAAAGGTCCAATAAAATACATAGACGTTTGTCTTTGTAATATGACACAATTTGAATTCAAAGGGGAAGGAATGGTTTTGCAAGGCACTGTCTGAAATCCAAACATCCTCTGACCAGTTTTGTTCAACAAAACCAGGGGGGCCTTACACCATCTTGGCTACATTAATCCCCTTGTTTTAGTGACAAAGCCTCTTCCCCACAGGCATGAATATGTGAAGAAGAACTTGGACATCCCCTGTCACTGTCATTCAGAGTTAATCCTTGGCACTTCTCCCAGGCCTTCACACATTTACAGGTCTAGAATGACCAGCACAGATCAGAGGAAGTAGCTAATGGGATTTAAGCCACTTTGAGTTGAAATACGTTTGTCTTTATTTCGTCTATGTTATGGCAAAAGATTTAAGTGGATGAAGTTCGTCTGGTTCTTAGACTCATGAACAGGCCTACATAGTTTCCAGGTACAAATTTGAGACATCAGCACCCTCTGATGGAGATTTGGTGAATGTTTAGGAATGAAAGTCTTAATGGCTTTCATCTGCTTTTCAGTCACCAGCAGCAAGGTTAGAGATGAATGGCTCTCACCTCTAACGCCTCTCTCCTCTTCTGAGTCAGGGTTCCCAATTTATCCCACAAGTCACAGATACTCTGGCATCGCTGGTTTATAGAGGCAATGTCATGGTAATCCAGTTCACTGGGGAAGAAAAAAAAAATAAAAAAAAAGCTTAAATAGGTTAAGGGATTTATGACCATACCCCCTATAATAAAAGCACCCAAAACATTGTCCTTAATGTACAAGGTGATTTACTTTTTTGGCAAATGTTGAGGCCCTCAAAAAATAAAATAACCCCCCCAACCACAAAATGAACTCACAAGTCAGTCAAATTTATTTTTTCTTTATTAAAGGTTTTAAACAGCTTCAAGCCAAGCCCAAGGGGTAAACTGCAGGAATTGCTATAGCTGCCTTCACCATCAACTGTCAGAAATAATTCAGCACTTGGCTAGTCTTTTTGCTATGGAGCTACAACTGCTACGTGGAAACCTTAGTTTGGTGGGCGATACCAGAGCCTTCAGCTGTGAGGAAGGGGTATCTCCCATAGCCAGCTTTGCTTGTATGGTCTCTACCAGCCTCGTAGTCCGCCTGGATGTGCGACACAGTACCATGAGGAAGCTGTCCAGTCAAGAACAAGTAAAACATGTTTGGAACAACCGGTTTCAGGTTGTGCAGTGGCATGACACCCATTGGCAACCCTGTGCTGTAAGGGTACATTGGAAGGAAGCTGTAATCTTCAGTTTCCTGCTCAGAGTTTCCATGTTCGTAGATTGAGGCATAGTTTCTCAGCTCGCCGCCCTGATGAGCCGGTTCTGGATATGCAAAGAGTGGGGGCTCTTCTACTAAAGGCTCCGTTTCCAAAGGGTTCTGTTCTAAGCCTCCTTCTAAGGGGTAAGGTTCTTCTGGCTTAACAGGTTGAAGGTTGGGATCAGGTGTGTGCTGAAGATGGGATGCAAAGCCTCCTAAAGGTATCTCACTGAACAAAGAAACACTAGCTCTGAATGGATCAATTTTATGTTCTTCCATGTTAACTCCCCAAGAAGCAGCAGGACTTTGTAGATTTGGAAGTAGCTTCTTTTTGGGAGGCTGAACAACCCAGGTTACATCAGCACCCTGTGAGTTTGGTGGACTGGCAGGTGTGTCTCTTTTTGGAGCATTATTCCATGGAACGTCAGAGCCTTGCACCTTAGGGGAAGTTGGAGCCTTCTTCACCAGATCAACCAACCATTTGTCTGCAGACCCTTCTGAAGCAGGAGGAGGAGGGGGAAACTTTTTAGGAAGGCCAACTTTCCAAGGAACAGAAGGCATTTCTGGATTGGAAGGAAAATGAAGGGTCTTTGCAGGGTCAACCAGCCACGAGACTGCAGGACCATCTGGAGTTGGAGGTGGCAGGGGAAGGTTTTCTAGAGGGGCAACCATCTGTAAGACTACAGGATCTTCAGGCTTCTGAGGGGGAAGATGAAATTCAACCGGATCTTCTGGGCTCAGAGCAGGTGAATGGTTTTTTGAAGAATTAACTGGCCACAAAACCAGAGGACCTTCAGGATCAGGAAGCTTTTTTGGAGCTTCAACTGACCACAAAGCAGGCCCTTCTGGATTCAGAGCAGGAAGCGGTTCTGGAGGGTTAACCACCCGCGAGACCGCAGGCAGCACTTTATTGGAAGGTCGCACAAATGAGCCTTTACGGTTGGGTCTAGCAACCACCCATAATACAGTAGTATTAGCTGGATTAGTAGACACTGGAAGGAAGGCTTTAGCCTCAGCTTTTTGGGGTCCAGGATTCACCATCACATTCTTACTGTTAGACTGTCTCCAGCCTGTCAAGAGAGGACAAGTTAGTAAATAAGAAAACAAATAAGTTAGGGGAGAAAAAAAAAAAAAACACACCCACCAGTTTTAGTAGGAAGAGCATGGACAGTCCAGCTAAACAGAGCAACCAGGAACAACTGGCTGGAATATGTAAAATGCACAGGCAAAATCTTAAAAGAACATTAAGAAAATTACTTCAGAAAAACAAAACATTAGATCAGTTCACATACCTTGCAAAATTCCTGGAAGCCATTTTGCTTGTCAGTTGAACCTTCCCCTTCTTTTGTTTGAACAGCAGTTAAATAATCACCAGAAACACTCAGTAGCCAGCCTCAGACTGAGAGCTTAACTACACTCAGGTGTCTGCCATTCACTGCTGATTGAAATTCCCCAGCAGGCTGTGAGAAAAGACTTCCCCACCTCTTGCTCTGATAAAATTCAGTGACATTATATATACTAAGGACAGCTTCAATAAAATGATTTACTCAAACGTTTAAAAACAGGTGAAAGATAAGATAAGATAAGATGAATAGCTGTTCATGCTGACAGAGAGCAAGCCTACATCAAACCGATTTTGCAGTCTCTGCACTGACCACCAGTGCATGTTAGAATCAGCTTTAAGTGGCTTTTTATATTATGGAGGTTGAGAGCCATTATTACATTTTATATTTGAGTTTATATATTACTGGTTTTAGTCCAACCTGGTTATGTCATTTGCTTTGACCTTATAAGCCCTCCAGATCCAGCAGGTCTTCTGATAAAGGTCTTCTATTGGTCCTTAATGTAAAGTTAAAACTAAAACCTAAAACACAATTCCCTCTTCGAGAGTAGCCTTCCTGAAGACCTGAGGGTAGGAGGGAGTGTTGACGTTTCAAACAGCAAATACAAAAATTATCATCTTACATTTAAGTTTCTTTAAACCTAACTAATTGTTTTATTTTATTTTATTTCATTTGATTCATCTGTTTATTCAATTCTTAGAAAATTTAGCTCTGGATCAATTTATTGCATTTTGTGTGAAATCTTTGCATTTAGTGTTATTTATCCTATTCACTTTTTTGGCACTATTTTAAATTTCACAATAAAAATATATTTTGTGTTTTATCTCCTGTTTATTTGTCTCATGGTTAATATTTTAGGTGTTATAGAATTCAGGAATCTAAAAACTTTTAATAATGTATTGTTTATCTAGTGTTTCCTCATTAATGACTGCACTTTGTCTTCTAGATCTTCGATAAAAAATCCAATTGTTTAATAATTATGATAACAACAATTATTATTATGTATTAGACTGAATTGTATGAATACTGCTCTATTAATAATGTCTGATGGGTTGATGCTTCTTATAGGGAACATCACATTTTTAAATCTGATTCTATTCTCATTGATTTTCTGATCTGGTTACCTGTTGCTTTTAATCATGTTGCAGTGTATAAAACCTGAAAACACCTCTAATTTAATGGATTCTTAAGCCACAAGCACTTTAAATGTAAACATAGGGAAACAATTCCTCAATTATTGTTATACATAACTTGAACCCTGTAGGCTAAATGGAGGCTACTGAAAAATTCCATTTAAAATATTATTCACAAGACAGGAACAGGAACCAAAACTGTGTCATTTGTCTTTGCTATTATTTCCCTCTATCTGATTCTGAGTGACAAATGAGTCCAAGCATCTGCTGTGGGGAGTGCATACTTGAGTTCCTGTGCAATGGCAGCAATCTGCTCCACTCTGTCCTGGTGGGCTGCCAGATCACTCTCGAAGGCCTCGTGTTTTCGGAGCAACGCTCTGACTTCTGTCAAGGTGGCCGTCTCATAGTCCTTCTGGATGAGGATCAGCTCTTTACCTGAAGAAACCAGTAAATATATGTGTTTGATATGAACACACTCCATTCCTAGAAATTCTAGTTGGGCAGCATGATCTGTTGCAGTTGCAATGGGCAGACTAAAATCTTTAAGTAAATCTCATTAGGAACAAGACTTAAAAAACCATGAGGAGCAGATTTAGGTAATAAAGATGGCGCAAGAAACAAAGACCTCGTAGGTCAAGATAAAGGGATAAACATTTCGAAAATAACATGCACTCACTACTCTTGTAGGATGTACAGTTGTTTAATTTTATGAAAACAAAAAAAATAAGACAAAAAGACAAAACTATTTTTAACCGCTAAACATTCCTAAATCTTCCTTAAAAAATAAATTATACTGTTGTAATTATTTTATTTCGGATTAAATGGAAGAAAATATATAGAATCCCTCAGTTATCAAATCACCATCTAATTTTGCATCTCTGAAAACAAACACCTGCATAAGTCTAAGTCTGCCAATGAGTCTCATTTTAAGTGTTTGCAGACCCTTACAGTGTAATTGACAGAAAAAAATCAAAATATCATAATTATTACTTGTTGCTCACCCCCACCCCAAACATATTTGTGCTGCACATTGCTTGATAGAAAGAAAATCCACCTGTGTAAGGCCTCCAGAAGTAATGAGTGTCATCTGTCCAGCCCCTTACCCCACATACAGCAGTGACTGTGGAAATCTGCTTCTTTAGACAGGCACCTCATTCCGTTTCCTAATGCAGATTCATGATTTATCAATGAATCCCACTTTCATTCAATCATCCAAAGTCCATGGCTGCTTCTGTTCAGTCCTCTGGAACCTTCTGTTCAGGCGTTAATGGTGGTTCTAGTTTGTGTTTTTTGTACATAAATCCGATTCCCTTCAGTTCTCTCAGGAACATTTACTCTTTAGTTGTTCATTTTTTATTTTTCAGTGCATGTTGCTTTGAGTTTCCTTTTTCTGCCTGGATGATTCTCTTTTGCAGTTTTCCAATTTAGCTTGTGCTTGCTCCAAACTTTGGACACAGCTGACTAAACACAACCAACACCCCAGGCTGATTTCTACATTTTTATTACCTTTTCTTGGAGGCGACTGTGGCTCAGTGGGAAGAGTAGTTGTCTTGCATTCTGAAAGTTTTGGGTTCGATTACATCTCTTTCCTGCCCCATGTTGATGGGCCCCTGGGCATTAACCTCAAGTTGCCTACTGATCTGGTTATCGGTGTATGAATGTGGCTCTAGTGTAAAGCATTTTGAGTGGTCATATGCTTGAAAAGGTGCTATATAAGTTCAGTCCATTTACCATTTTCTATGATACAAGGTGACAGCTTCCCTGTTAGTGTCATTTTTCTTAATCAGGCAGATCTTTGAGCTCTGTAGGATACTTTTAATGGCAGACTGATTTACGTAGTTATGATTGTGCAGGTATTAGTTTCAGAAATGTAAAATTTTCCCCTACATTACCTAAAAAAATATGATGTAATATTAATTTCAGCAATATAATTTATTCTCTTTTGATGTTTTATAGAGCCAGAATGTTTAGTTGGCAAATTGGTTTTTCCAACTAATTAGTTTATTTCAAAGAAAAAAGGAACTGACTGAGGATCCTCCAAGAATATTGATTCCATTTTTTATGTTTTTTAGGGAGTTGCATAGACATTGCAAAACAAAAAACTAAACATCAAATTTAAACCAAGTTTAAACAGTGGGTAGAACTAACTAGAACTAACCACTAGCCCAGTTCTCGTGATTGGTGGCTTTTTGGTGAAATTTTTCAGCCAGGTGGTCCAGCCGCTCGAGTCTCTGGATTTCAGTCAGAAGCCACTCTTCAAACCCTTTCTCAGCCTGCTCCAGGCCCTGCCAGGCACTGGCTATATCCTGAAAAACATAGTAAGTGTGTGTATATATGTCATATGTCATAAAGCAGGTTCAGCAGTTAAAAAACACCCTTTTCTCCATAAATAATGAGCAGAAAAGGAGCTTTTGACTTACAGAAACCATCTTCCCTTCAGAGGGCATAAAAGCAGGACGATTGCTGATGCGCAGCTTGGTCTGCAGGGTGTTGAAGTTGATCTCCAGCTGGCACTTCTCCTGCACTTTTGGGGGTTTGTGCTGGCGTCTGTAGTCCCTGAAGTCCTCCAGTTTCCGCTGCATCTCTGCCATGGTTTTTTCCGGGGTTCGATTCTCCAGCCAGGGTGTGGTGCGGCGGATCCACTCCAGCAGCTTGGAGACACAGGGACACATTGTAATAAGCTTGGGAGCAGAGAAGCTCCTTCTTAAGAAAAACTGTGATGTATAATTCTTTTTTTCTTCAGAGGGGTTTCAGTAGGATAAAACAGAGTGCAGAAAGAACCTTAAACTTTATTCTGTAGTTTTATTTTGAGCTACTTTCACAGATACAATATACAGTAACTACTTAAAGCTTTCTGTAAAAAACATATTTTTATACAAACTTTACCTCACTGGCCAGTCTCTCATACTCCTCCATCAGTTTCTCATTCTCTTGGTTAACACCAAGCACCTTGCAGATCCTATTGGCTGCTGTCTCTGCCTGGTGGAGCAAAACATGACAATAATTCATTTAAATCTGCAGAGGAAAGCAGCAGGAAATGTCTCAAATTGATCTATCATTATAAATGCAAAAAAAAAACACCATTTCACTCACAGCTGTTATGCGGATCAACATGCCATGTTCAAATCTAACTGACAGCTTATTTTTTGCACCCAACTGTGTTCTTGGAAAGCCTTTGAAAGGATAATAAAAAAAACACAATGTGGTAACAGGACAGTTTCCCCACTGATACCTGCTCAGCTCCAGCAAAAGCATGGTAAAAGCAGGACACGTAGGTCATGATGGCTCTCTCATCGGGCTTGGGGGTGTTGATGATATCTGAGGCATAAAGTGGTGCGGAAAGAGAGAAACAAGTAGAAAATGCAAAAAACAGAACATACATAGCAACTATATGTGACAATATATGAGTATATGTGAGCATACTGTAGACAAATGTGATATGGTTTATATGCTCAAAGGTCCTACACATTGTTTACATTAATAATTGGAAATACTGACGACCTACTGGGAATATCAGAAATAATCAACTCTTTTGACATACAGTAAATGGTAAACAACTTGTAGATAGTAAAAATAAGCCAAGATGTTCAGAAGAACATTTTGAGGCTGAGGTTGGGCTCTTGGGCAGTGGTTCCCTAACTTTTAATACCAAATACCACTGGAGTACGTACTACCCTACCAACAGACATTTTAAAACATTTTTACAATTGGACTTGGACTTTTTAAAGTGTATTTTGTTAAAAAGAAAGAAAGAAAATTAAGAAAAAGGTTCAGTGAATTTCCAGTTAGAAAATCAAATCAAAGTTTTTTTTTAAAGATATTTATTTAAAACATATTGAATTGTACAGAAGGTAAAGACACATATTGTCATTAGCCTTAATTTCTAAAAGACGTTAGCCTGTTCACTGAGCACAACAATTAGTAAACACAGCAATGCTTTTTGATTTGTATTCAGCTCTTACACCTCTATCACAAAGCCCTTGATCAACATGTGTTTACTGCACCAAGGCCCACTGACAGCTTTGCCAGCTGGTCAAGACTAGTGATCAGAAATTGGGCACAAAACCTTGATTGGCCCATCTCTAGTAAAAATGGATCATAGGATTTTATTTTTGGCACTTCCAGAGAACATTACCTTCTGCGTCAAGCATTTTAGGAATGTCCAGGTGTTTCTCGGCTATGTCAAAAGCCAGGTTCAGGTTCCCCAGAGGATCATCCTAAAAATAGCAAAACAAATTCTGCATTGTTACACACAACTGTAAAAGTTAAGGACACACGGTGAGCAATGTTGGCTCACCAAATACTTATCATGCAGCTTTAAAGATTTTCACAAGCTTTTCATTTAAAGAACTAGTCAAGGTCTAGGAGTGTGAGATTTAGAATATGTCTCAGACCTAATTTTTACAGGTTTTTCTACTGAAAAAGACATACTTGGTACTGTTTCTGGGTTTAGTATGAAGTGTCACAAGAGATTATGGTGGACAAGAAGACTTCCAAATGTTTGAAGAGCAATTGGCTCAGACCACTTTAAGGGATTAATAGAAACGCTGCTTCCTTGAATGCTAAGTACTAAGTAACGAAATAAGAGGTGTTTTAAAGTTTAGAATAGTAAGGTACATATATCTGAATTACAGGTTTAAAGTTTTAATATAAAAAAGTCAAACTTTTTTCCTCATTGTTGCTGTTTTAGGTGAGTGAGAATTATAAAAATTATTTCTATTTGCTAAATGCCAGATTAATGAGAGTTGTTTTTTTTCTAAAATTCAGAATTTGACAAATATTTCCTTAGAATTTTGTGGAATTGCCTTTCAAACTACAGTACAGACCAAAAGTTTGGACACACCTTCTCATTCAAAGAGTTGTCCTTATTTTCATGACTGTGAATATTGTAGCTTCACACTGAAGGCATCAAAACTATGAATTAACACATGTGGAATTATATACTGAACAAAATAGTGTGAAACAACTGAAAATATGTCTTAAATTCCAGGTTCTTCAAAGTAGCCAACTTTTGCTTTGATTACTGCTCCGCACACTCTTGGCATTCTGTTGATGAGCTTCAAGAGGTAGTCACCTGAAATGGTTTTCCAACAGTCTTGAAGGAGTTCCCAGAGATGCTTAGCACTTGTTGGCCCTTTTGCCTTCACTCTGCGGTCCAGCTCAACCCAAACCATCTCGATTGGGTTCAGGTCCGGTGACTGTAGAGGCCAGGTCATCTGGCGCAGCACCCCATCACTCTCCTTCTTAGTCAAATAGCCCTTACACAGCCTGGAGGTGTGTTTGGGGTCATTGTCCTGTTGAAAAATAAATGATGGTCCAACTAAACGCAAACCGGATGGAGTAGCATGCCGCTGCAAGATGCTGTGGTAGCCATGCTGGTTCAGTATGCCTTCAATTTTGAATAAATCCCCAACAGTGTCACCAGCAAAGCACCCCCAAACCATCACACCTCCTCCTCCATGCTTCACGGTGGGAAACAGGCATGTAGAGTCCATCCGTTCACCTCTTCTGCACCGCACAAAGACACGGTGGTTGGAACCAAAGATCTCAAACTTGGACTCATCAAACCAAAGCACAGATTTCCACTGGTCTAATGTCCATTCCTTGTTTTTCTTTAGCCCAAACAAGTCTCTTCTGTTTGTTGCCTGTCCTCAGCAGTGGTTTCCTAGCAGCTATTTTACCATGAAGGCCTGATTCACACAGTCTCCTCTTAACAGTTGTTCTAGAGATGTGTCTGCTGCTAGAACTCTGTGTGGCATTGACCTGTTCTCTAATCTGAGCTGCTGTTAACCTGCGATTTCTGAGGCTGGTGACTCGGATGAACTTATCGTCCGCAGCAGAGGTGACTCTTGGTCTTCCTTTCCTGGGGCGGTCCTCATGTGAGCCAGTTTCTTTGTAGCACTTGATGGTTTTTGCGACTGCACTTGGGGACACTTTCAATGTTTTCCCAATTGTTCGGACTGACTGACCTTCATTTCTTAAAGTAATGATGTCCACTCGTTTTTCTTTACTTAGCTTTTTTCTTGCCATAATACAAATTCTAACAGTCTATTCAGTAGGACTATCAGCTGTGTACTGTACCCACCTCCTGCACAAAACAACTGATGGTCCCAACCCCATTTATAAGGCTTGAAATCCCACTTATTAAACCTGACAGGGCACACCTGTGAAGTGAAAACCATTTCAGGTGACTACCTCTTGAAGCTCATCAACAGAATGCCAAGAGTGTGCATAGCAGTAATCAAAGCAAAAGGTGGCTACTTTGAAGAACCTAGAATATATGACATATTTTCAGTTGTTTCACACTTTTTGGTTCAGTATATAATTCCACATGTGTTAATTCATAGTTTTGATGCCTTCAGGGTGAAGCTACAATATTCATAGTCATGAAAATAAAGAAAACTCTTTGAATGAGAAGGTGTGTCCAAACTAGTCTGTACTGTGTATGACTGAATGAAACGTTTTGGGCATCCTTCCATAAGCTTCTCACAATAGTTTTGACCCATTCCTTATTGTACTGCTGGTGTAAGTCGGTCAGGTTGGTAGGCCACCTTGCTGACACACACCTTTCAGGTCTGTTGTTGATGAGATTAGGATCATGGTCATTTGTCACCAAACTTTAACGTCCTGAAACTTGAGCCAGCATCTTCCCAAGGTCTTTTGCCTTTGTTCTGTAGTTTACTCCTTTACTCACACTTTTAAAAAAAACTTTACTCCTTTTACACAAAAGATGTCTCCTTCCTGAACAGTGTGATGCTTGGACATTTCCTTGCTGTTTATCATTGTGTAAAATTGCGTGATAGTAGCACCTCCAGGCATCTGAAAATTGTACCCAAGGATGAACCAGACTTTTGGAGGTCCACTATTCTTTTCTGATATTTTGGCCGATTTCTTTTGAATTTTCCATTATGTCACACAGGGGAGCAGTGTGTTTGATGTGTTGCCTTAAAATACATCCACAGATGTGGCTTCATTTAACTGAAATAATACCAGTTTACGTAACAGAGGCTGAAAAAGTCATGACATCATCATGTTTAGTTTGATTTAATATCAGACCATTTGTCTTTTTTACACTATATGTAAATATTTGGTTTCGATAATAAATATTTGCCTCATTAATGCTTAACCATTGTGTTTTATATTCTGTTTATATCTCTATCTTACTCCTATGTAGTGTTGGGCTAAACATTTTTCAGCTAAATCATTCAGTTGAAAACTAAGCTAGTAGCTGACATCAGACCCTTTGCTGGTAAGTGGGCCATCATGGAGGGTGGAGTGGGGTAAAGAGATCATGCCATCATCCTGCTGCTATTGTATATGTGAGAGTGTTTTATAAAGGTAACAGGTGGCCTGAGGTGCATTGACATGACATGACAGGGCTAGCTGTTCACTGATCCAAGTGCAGACTGGATAGAACAACAGAAGGATGAGTGGTAAACTGGTGGGATGAGAGATGGACAGACAGATGAATAGACACACGGATATACCCTGAGCTTTTTGTTTGTGTGTCAGTGTCTGACCAGGGTTGTATCAGTAAGCCAAGGCAAGCTTAATGAACATGTTCCCCCAGAGCCAGACTCAACAGCTGCATGGCTCACAACGTAATTGTCTCCTGGCAGCATGAGCACAACTGACAAGCGGAAATGTGACCAATTGCATGAAAATGTATGGTAAACGACAGAAACAAAATAACCTAATTAAGATATTTGCACTATCTTGCAGATTCACCTAAGATGACATTAATCAATTGCCAGGATAATTATCCAGCGCATATCTTACTGGCATTTACAAGGACTGGCAGCCTCTAACAGGGTAACATTGCATGACGGCATGGGCAAAAGCAGAGGTAAATCTCGGTTTGATCTCTGCAAGTACCGAGGCTCATGTTTCTGGCAATGCTTAGGGTCGACTCCATGTCATGCCACTGAGCTGTGTGCTGAAAAGCAAGTGCCTCTGTTTCCAAAACAAATGAAAATGCCACTCTTCGTTTCCAGCCTCGGTCTTCCCCTGCTTTATATTTACAGCATGAGGACACTCTTTCCCTGGGTAAAGTGAATGTTGCTATTTGAGGTTGGGTATGCAGGCTTTCCTGAGCACAAGGTCTAATGCGTTTTAGGCCTTGAGAAATTTAATCATGGGTGCTTGAACAGGAGGAAACTGGACCTTCATACTTGTGGTAGTGGTTTCACCTGTCATCTAAAAGGTTTCTCAAGCTGTGAAGAAATATTTTCAAAGCTAGATAAAAAGCTTAGCTCTTAAAAATCTTTTAAAAAGTACAAAGGCATTTATACCCTTTGAACTTTTCACATTGCCACTTTCCAACTACAAACTTCAATGGATTTTATTGGGACCTCATGTGACACAGCAACACAAATCACCCCATCATTTTGAAGTGGAAGTAAAAGTATACATGGCTTTTATTTATTTATTTGCCCATTTAGTTAGTTGTTCCTAAGTGTGGGCTGCACGGTGGTGCAGTTGATAGCACTGTTGCCTTGCAGCAAGAAGGTCCTGGGTTCGATTCCTGGCCGGGGGTCTTTCTGCATGGAGTTTGCATGTTCTCACCGTGCATGCGTGGGTTCTCACCGGGTACTCCGGCTTCCTCCCACAGTCCAAAGACATGCCTGTTAGGTTAATTGGTCACTCTAAATTGCCCTTAGGTGTACGAATGAGTGTGTGCATGGTTGTTTGTGTGTTTCCCTGCGATGGACTGGCGACCTGTCCAAGGTGTACCCCGCCTCTCGCCCATAGACTGCTGGAGATAGGCACCAGCTCCCCTGCGACCCACTATGGAATAAGCGGTAGAAAATGACTGACTGATTACTAAGTGTTTTTCCCATTTGTCTTGCCTAAATAATTTAAGCTTAGACTGGATGAAGAGTGTCTGTCAACATTATTTTTTGTCTGGCCACAGATTCTTAATTGGATTTAGGTATGGACAATCATTAGACAATTCTAATGCATGAATGTGCTTTGACCTAAACCTGACTGCATTTTAATGGTCATTGTCCTGCTGAAAGGTGAGCCTCCAACCCAGTCTCAACTCTTTTGCACCCACTAACAGGTCTCCTTTACTATTGCCCCCTACATTTAACTCAATTCATCTTCTTGTCAACTCTGAACAGCTTCCGTGTCCCTGCTGAGGACTAGCATGTCTTTCTTTCGGTAGATGTGAAGTGTTGACATGCTGTCTATGTTTTTTGAACAATGCTCTGTGGGATGTTTAAACATTGGGATATTGTTTCATAACCTAACCGCGTTTTAAACCTCTCCACAACTTAATCCCTAACCTGTCTGCTGTGTTCCTTGGTCTTCATGATGCTGTTCGATCATTCATGTTCTCTACCAAACCCCTGAAGCCCTCACAGAACATCTTTCTTTATACTGAGATTAAATTTCACACATAGATTATCAAATTAGGTGACTCCTGAAAGCAGTTGCTGGCACAGAACTTTATTTAAGAGTATTAGAGTTAAGAGAACTGCATACAAAATTAAGCTACACTTTTCAAATTTTCTATTGTAAATATTTTAAAAATCACATATGATTTTGCTTCTACTTTGCAACTATGTGCTACTTTGTACTTCAAATAAATTCCCAATAAAATACATTGGTTAGAAAATTGAAAATGTGGAAAGGTTCAAGGCTATGAATACTTTTGCAAGGCAGTGTAAAATTTCTATGCACTTTAAAGGAAGAACTTGTACTGAAAGTAGAATGCTGGCATCTAATAATGCAAATGTAAGCATGTCCTCTCAGTCTGGTGAAGATAAAGTCTTCTTCTAAGAGTAAACATTCTTTCTTGGTGCACTCACCAAGACCCTTTCTGGTAAATGCACAACCACTCAGGATCACAGCTATTAAAGCTTGTCTTGAGATGGATACAATTGGTTGGACAAACACAGAGATGAATTTTTTTTTTCATGCTACTCAGGAAGGAAGTGTGGTAAGAGAGAAGCTTTGGTTGAGCATAATGAAGCATGATGTGAGACTAAGCGAATGCACTTAGTATAAAAGCATTCTATGTGAGGGCAAGACATCCCTAAACTGGGTATCATTAAAACGATTAGCCAAACAACATGCACAATATGTAAATAACTTTACGTATAGACCACTGGTTATTACCTGCAATTAATTATGAAACTAAAATTTTTTTAACAATTGATTACAGAGCTGAACAGGCAGGAAGGTGAGCACTCTATGTGAAGTAATAGGGAGAAAATAGTTCAACAGATGGTATAGACCTCAAATCCCAATTCTTTTTTAATTTGATTGTCATTGCATGTCTTTTTATCAGCTCACACAATGTCAAACATGTTAATATTATGGAAATGTGTGTGTTAGTTGGAATAAGCTGAAACACCCTGACTATAAGTGAAAACACACAGAACCTTGTTGAGCTTAGAGAAGTCGAGGAGGTCGGGTCTGTGTCTATGAATCAGGGCGCAGAAGGCCAGGCCGTCCTTCCAGCTTCAGCAGCCAACAGGCAGAGAAAACCAAGAAGTCAGTTCAGACGTGACCTTTCTGCAGCTGAACTCCAGCAGTAAGCAGGAATAATAGAAGCTCTAATGATGCAGCAGCTCTGCTTGGCAGCTTTTAATCAATGCTTAACTCAAGTTTCTTATGCTCCTTAGATTGTCAAATTCAAGATGGATTTTGTACTGAATAATATTTTGTTTAAATAGTTGAACAGAGACTAAAATGATTTAATATGATGACGTTCATGAGGCATACATTGCATAAACTAACACTGTAACCAAAGGACAAATAAAGCTTAGTGGCCAGAGTTTAATGTCTAAAACTCACCTGACATGGAAGTTTTGGACATTAACATTCCTGTAGGGGGCAGTCTTTCTTTGACACCACAAAAGAAGACCTTCCTTGGCAGATGTTTCTAATGAGACAAACAGTTTAAAAATTGAAGAACACACAATACAGATCAATTATTTTTATTAGCGCATTGAGGTAAAATGGTCTGACAACTACAGAAGCGCTGCTATATTTACTTATACACAAACTGCTGTACATATTTGTAATATCAGGTATGAATTGGTAATAGTTATGAAACTTAATGTAAAACAGCTGTTTTGTTTTTTTGGCACATAAAGATTGCTTTTCTTAAAAAAAATGCAATCTTTAATTTTATAACAAGACTCTACTGGCAGAGCCTGCAGACAAATGTTCCTGTTAAAACATTTATAGAAGAGCTTGATGATAAACAAAACAACTTGAACAACCATTATACTAATGTTATCCATCCACAACCATTAGGTTTAATTTCTTTTTAATATTGTGGGAAATACACCAATGATTCTTTTATAAAAGTTAAGATTACCAGAGATCGGCTAACGACCCATCGCTTTGTGATCACAGTAGAATGTCAGCTAAACCCCATTAACTGATAAGTAACGCTGTACCACTTCCCTTTTTTACAGACACCAATACTAATGATAAGTAACTAGTCAGGCCAATAACCAATATTTGGAATTTGTCCACATAAACAAACAATATTTAAGTCCCATTATAGACATTCAAACAAAACCAAAGGACATTGCTGTGTTAAAGTATTTGCCCCTTTAAAGATTTCTTGGTTTTGTGTTTTGTACACACTTGAATTGTCAAATCATCAAGCACATTTTAATATCAGACAAAGACAACCTGGGCGAATACAAAAACCAGCTTCCAAATAAATGTAATTTCTTATAACATTAATATAATAATTAATAATTATGAACAGAAAAGAAACACATCCAAAACCCAGTCTGACCAAAATGTAAAGACAGAAGATACTTTACTTTCATAAAAAAATTAAAAACGATAACTCCTGATAATGTCTCTAAAACAAACAACAGGAATCTTTAATGAACCAAAATCTGTGTGGCACTTTTTGAACTAATAATCTTACCCTCCACAGATATGTCCTGAATGGCAAAGCGGAGAATGATGGTCCAGATCATTCCAAGAGTCATCTTTACATTCCCATCCACAATCTCTGCAATCCAAAAATAAAATAGTTACAATCCTTTTACAGGAGTTGGACAGATACAAAAACTTCATAAACAATTTTCACCCTATTGCATATATGCCTTGTGGTTGTGTGGTTTTTAAGTAAATAATGCTCCAGCATCACCATCTTATTTATGTGATTCCATAGCAAATGTAATTTGATCTCCATCTGAGCCAGGCTGCTGACTTTCTGAATATATTGAAAAAATGTATGTGCCACAAGCTCCACAACTTAAAGACAAAATATATAAGGCACAGAAAGGCCATTGTTATTCTCATGGCTTAGCAGACGCTCTTGCTGCACTCACTTCAGTATGCTGAATGCTTGATTTGGCTACATAGGAGGGCAGTTTAGCCTGTTTTCTGATTATTTCAGGTAATAGTTGTTTGACTAAACATTGAACCTTCAGCCCAATGTGGTCAGGGGACGTTCAAGTTTGAAAAAGATGGAATCTAAAAAGTAAAGGATTCAGCCCTAACGTAGTAGAATGATGAGCATTTTACACCATTTATCCTACTACACATTCATTATACAAAACTAGTTCTATCATAAGCTACACAAATCTTATATTCAAGATAGGCCTTAATATTTCACTAAATGCACTTCATTTCTTAACATTTGGACACACACTAAAATGTTTTATATGGTAACATAGGAAGCTGCATGACAGTAGCTTTAATAATCTAGAGCTGCACAAGGCTTAGTGTGAATGTACCTTCTGCTCCAATAGAGACCAGCTTGACCCCTTTACTTGTAATGAAGTCCAGCGCTTTGTTGACATTAGCGATCTTATGAAACCGCATCTTCCCCCTATCTGGCTTAGGTAACCTCTCTCCTTGAAGTAGAAAAAGGAAAATACTGAGATAGGGAAATCAATCACAGAGGGAAAGGATATTTCCTGAGGTGCTCAAACCTGAGATAACTTCCAGGAGCAGCATGAGTTTTAATCCGTTTCTGAAGTCCTCCTCAATGTTATCAATTTGGGTTCCAGCTTTCCTCAGGTGAGAATTACACCATGCTGTGAAGGTCTAATAAGAAAGGGTCGCCCAAGTCAGCCAAAACAGGTTTTGAATGAATTTAATTTAATAGTAAGCATTTCCTCACCTCCGTTACTCTAGTCCTAGTTTGCAAAATGAACTCCACAGTGTAAGAAATAAATTAAAGTGCAATAACAAGTTTTATATATTAAAATGTTTTCACAACACTCTATATTCAGGTTATCCTTCAATGACACTAAAGTGTCCAAATTGATCTTTCAGAACAATAGCTTCCCTGCATAGACCATTCAGAACACATGTGCTGTATGTAGAGTCCTAAAATACTGTAAATCAAGAAAAGATCAATATCTTTCTCCTATTTTTGAAAAGTCTCTTCATGGTCCAGCAGCAGACCTTCCAGAGCACATTCCAGCTGATATAAGGCTTTAAATTTAGACCCCTCTGCCAGGGCTCACGATAAGAGACGGAAAAGGAAAAAAAACTCAAAACATCTCGCGGTATCAATGTGAGTAAAAATATCACACAGGTCCAGAATAATTTTTCCCCTTGTGCCACTATTTTGCCACTTATAATTTGACATATGAATGTACCTGGAGATACAGTAGCTCTATCACAGAAAGTTATTAATTTAGGTCAAATGTCATAGAGTAAAAGAAAAGGAAAGCTTTGAAGAATATATTTTGAATAATTTCAAGGACATCTCACAAAGTAGAATAAATTAAAATGTTGCCCTGCAAAAATAAACAAACATGCTAATGACCGCATATCATCAGCTAAAGGTTTATTTGTGTTTTCCTTTTTAGACACCAATGGCATACACTGCAGTGAAAAACCTAAAGTTTTAATATCACCCAAGGATAGGTACAAAACAATATTTATTTTTTAGGAGAAAAACGTGGCCCTATGTGAAAAAGTAGTTGACATTCCTTGAATCATGAATTAACTGTGATTTACCACATTTTGGTTCAATTTCTCCAGTGACACCCAGGCATGATTACTGTCAGTCTTGTAGAATTAAGAAATCACCTAAATAGAGTTAATGTGATAACACGAAGCAGGCTAAAAGATCTTACAAAGCAATATGATCTAAAGATACTCAGGAACTGATGAAAAACAAAGTCACTGATATCCATAAGTCAGGAAAGGGTTTCTAAACCATTTTTAAGGTTCTAGGTGTCCAGCAAACCATGGTCAGAACCATTAACCACAAATGGAGGACACATGTAATAATGGTGAACTTTACTCAGTGTGGCAGTCCAACCACAATTACTTGAGGAGCACATCAACAACTCACTCATGATTCATCCAGGAAGCCCAGAAAGGACTCACTGCCTCAGTTAAGGTCAGTGTTCTTGATAAAACGATAAAAAAGATATTGGGCCAAAATGGCATCAATGAAAGAGTCCCAAGATGAAAACCACTGCTGAGTTTTGCTCAGTACCATCTTGAAGATACCCAGAACCTTTGGAAAATATTCTGGAAAATATTCTGTGGACTGATAAGACAAAAGGAGAACTCTGCGGCTATGAAGGAACTTGTCCTGCCAAATTTTGTGACCTTAAGTTCAAAAACGTTTGAATTATGCAGCAGGAAACTGATCCACCTCTGAATGGCTTAGAAAAACAAAATAAAGATGGAGAGGCCAAGTCAAAGTCTGGAATGAAAATCTGATTAAGAGGCTGTTGCATGCCAACTAATTCATGCTTGTAAATCCTTCAGTGTGCCTGAATAAAAACAATTGTGCAAAGCATAGTGGGTCAGAATCCATAAGTGCTGTGAAAGACTCATTCCAAGTTTTCACAAAGGCTTGGTGGCAGTTGTTGTTGCCAAATGTGGCACACCCAGTTATTAGCTTCAGGGGGGCGATTATTTCATTATTATTTCATCTAGGGCCAGTTTGGATGAATTACTTTCCCTTAATAAATGAAATAATCAATTTAAAACTGCATTTTTAATTTACTTTTGCCTTCTTTATCTGAAATAAGTTTGATGATCTGAAACCTTTAAGTGTGACAAAAAAGCAAAAACAGATGAAATCTCAAAGAGAGTTAATACTTTCCAAAGCTCTTAATGTGTGGGGTTTAAATTGCTCCACAGCAATGAAGTAACAGGTTTTAGAGTTTTTAATGACAGTTGTTTAACAGTTGACTCAGGTAACTACAGTTCTGTCTTGCTACAGATATGTCTTGGTTTAAAACATATCCTAATGATATGAATTGTCATGATCTTTTTATTTTATGTATGTTGCCTTTGGATTTTATCATTAGAAAGACTGCTTTTTATTTGGACAACATTGTGGCCTATCTGTCCGTTGAGCTGGAATCAAGACCCAGATAAAGTTGAGCTTTCTGAATCAAGGTTATTTAGTTTGGAGAGTAAAAATCCCTTATTAGTTTCGTTCATGTTTTTGGTATCCTATCTCTTCATAGCTATTCTGCTGTGAAGAACTTAAGTACAAGACTTAGCAGCTCTCCTAGGGTTTGACTACAAGATTAGTGCTGTTATGAAACCCAGCTTTTAATAAACTTAGCAATAACAGAGTTATTTATTTTTCTTTTCAGTTGGTTTATTTTGAAGGGCGACTCAAATAACAAAATAGTGCAGTGCCAGTGCAAAAACAGAATATTACAGGCTTTAGAGTGAAGGGCATCACATTCCAAACTGAGTGAACACCTCCCCCCTAGCCCCCCTGAACGTATGTGACATTGTACGCCTGTCCTTGTTAAAAAACATGTTGCCTGCTGGTCCTCCAAATTGAACTCAGTCACAGTTGCACAACACTGTTGCCCACTTTCCGAGCCCCTCCCCACCCACTCCCAAACCACTGTCCAGTGACGATTAGAAGCTAAAAATAATCATGAATTACGTCCAATGAGTGACGGGATTGGAAAAAATGTTTCCTTAAACGTATTTTTTCCTGATTTACCACATCATTATTAAGTCATAGGACAATTTCACTTCAGAAGCATCGTGATTGTAAGCTGGATGCCACATGAACGAAGTGTCCCACTAATGTATGAAACCTTTAGTGATGCTGTATCCATTCTGTTTATTTTGTACAGCACCAGTACAAATCACTTTCAATTAGGCGTGAGACTGTCAACAGGAAGTTTCAAAAAGTTTCAAAACCGCAAAAATGTTCCCTCATACTGTTCTTGCAGTTTGACAAAATGCCAGAGGAAGTGCAGGAATGACTGGAGTTTTCTTCAGCTGTATAGAGCACAGAGTAAGTCAGCGTTCTCTGTCCTTACAAAAAAGACCAACTGGACAGTTCAGAAATATTTCCAGCTGAAATAAATGGGGTTTTTTTCTATTGTAAATAAATCTACCCAAACAGTGCTGTGGAAAAATTGTGAGCCCCTTACCAATTTCTTCTGTTTTTGTTGTTTGACACACTTAAATGTTTCAGTTCATCAAACTAATTTAAATATCAGACAAGGATAAGCTGAAGAAATACAAAAACATTTTTTCCAACATGAAATCATTTAAGTAAAAAAGGCTTTCCAAACTAACCTGGCCTCTTAAAAATACAATTGCCCCCTAAACCAATAAATGGGGGCTGCAAGGTGGCGCAGTTGGTAGCACTCTTGCCTTGCAGCAAGAAGGTCCTGGGTTCGATTCCCGGCCAGGGGTCTTTCTGCATGGAGTTTGCATGTTCTCCCCGTGCATGCATGGGTTCTCAACGGGTACTCTGGCTTCCTCCCACAGTCCAAAGACATGCTTGTTAGGTTAATTGGTTACTCTAAAATTGCCCTTAGGTGTATGAATGAGTGTGTGCATGGTTGTTTGTGTGTTGCCCTGCCCATAGACTGCTGGAGATAGGCACCAGCTTCCCCGCGACCCACTATGGAATAAGCGGTAGAAAATGACTGACTGACTGCCTTGGCGGCAACAACTGCCATTGAGTGCTTGATAATCAGTCTTTTCCATCACAGTGTGGAGATTATGGCTCACTCAATCATGCACAAATGTCCTAAATCAGCCATAATAGAGATTAATACAGCAAGAACAGCATGGTTAAGGTAGACCACAGGAAATCAATTAGATTTAACTCCCAACTTTGATTTCATTTAGTTTTCTTTTTTGTTTAGTTTTTTGTGGCATTCAGAATTGGATTTGTTGGTGTGCTTTGTTCTACTGCATAACCCAAGTCCACTTGAGCTTAAGTTCACAAACAGATGGTCAAACATCCTCTTTCAAAGCTTTTTTGTAAAGAGCAGAATTCATGGGTCAATCCATTATAGCAAGTGGTCTGGGTCCTGAAGTACCATAGCTGGTCTAAAACATCACTACACCACTACCATGGCTGACTGTCACTATGATGTTGATTTTCTGAATTGCGTACTTTTTTCTCAGATGTAATGGGACTGCCACTTTCCAAAAAGTTTCAATTTTGTCTTGTCAGTCCACAGAATGTTTTCTTAAACGTCTTAGGGATCATCAAGATGCTTTTTGGCAAGACAGACCTTGTGTTCTTTTTGATCAGCCGTGGAAGACAAGTGAGGCCTGCAGTGCTTTTTAAGTTTTGTGAGTTATTTTTTGACCTCCAGGATGACTTATTAATGAGCTCTAGGAGTAAATTGGTAGCCTGGCCACTTCTGGGAAAGTTCACCAATGTTCCATGTTCTCTTCATTCATTGATAATTGCTCTTACTGTTGTTCGCTGGATCCTTAAGCCTTAGAAAAGCCTTTTAAACAATTTCCAGACTAATAATTGACTTTGTTTCTTGAGTTGTTTAGATATAGTCATGTCTTGTAGCTTGAGATCAGTTGGCCTACTTCATGTTTTCAGACAGGTCCTATTTAAGCTTTTTCTTGATTCTGCAGGTCTGGCAGAAATCAGATCTGGGAAAAATTAAGCTTTCCTTAAAAATGTGGTTAATTACAGTTTATTTGCAATGTAACAACAAGGAAATTACTTTTTCTTTTAGGGTAAATTACTCACATTGTTTGATGATCAGAAACAATTTTCACAAGACAACAAAAACTCCAACAAAAATCTGAAAGAGGGCAAATCCTTTCCCACAGCTCTGTATAATTCTAGAAGTTTTTTTATTTTAATTTAAATGTTGTGATACTGCTGTGGAACCCAAGTATTTCTTACTTAAGGTTAACATCATATGATAATCTCATGCCTACTCCAAAGTGAGCTCAAGGCAACTTTATGATTGGTAAAAAAATTTAAAAAGTTCAAGTAATGTGCCTATCAGTTAGCTTCTTGTATTCCTAAAAATACACATATCGTCATCATCCCTGTGAGGGCCAGAGAGGGGTTATAGGGGGCAAGGTGCTGTTGCAGCTGCAGTTTTAACGCCCAAGCCAAGTATTAAAGCCCTGAAAACCCCCAACTGGCAGTGCGGGAGACCTAGGCTATATCGAGTTGAGCTGGTGCTGGTAAACTCCAATATATTTTTGCGCGATCTCTATACACAAAAGAATTCCGCAACCCAAGGACGCTGGATTAACCCCACTGTAATGCCTTTTGGTCCCCAGGTTTAAAATTAGATGCAGCGTCCATTCTGATCCGAAGAGCGTCATCGTGTGCTGGAAGCATCTGTTGACAGCTCGCATTCCGCGCGTATCAGTGGAGAGGCAGCGGTCTGTGGAGCCGTAGGAACGGAATGGCTATTGTTAGGCAGTGTGGTACCCGCCGCATCCGTCCGTCAAAGCCGCCCTCATTGGAACCCATCAAGCTGACGTCATGTAAGGAGAACTGCACTGGAAATTGTGGGAGCCGCCTTCCAAAATAAAACTATAACCTGAAAATGTTTCCCAAGTGCACTTTGCTTTGATAAATTAAATTTATATATGGAAGTATTATTTTTGTATCTCATTTCTACGTTTTATTAAAAATTTTATTTTAGTTGTGTTCATTTTGCATCTTGGGTCATTTATATTGTTTAATAAAATTTTTGTACTACCTTATAATTCTTTTTCTGTATTGCTAACGTAATTTTTTTTCCATCTATAAAACACATTTGTATTTATCATTTACCTCACATTGATTATGGTGAAATCATTTATATAAACATTCTCGGCTCCACCAGAAGTTGGACGCTGATTATCATAGAGTGCTGAGATTCATCACAAGATTTATCACGTTTGTTGACTTGGCTTAATTGTCCACACAGCCTGTTGCATTGGTATAATTTTGTTGCAAGTCAATAACTGTCATTCCACTATTATATCTAACTTCCTATAAGTTGCCTAAACAGAGATCTACAGTCCCCTCTCTAAAGCTTTTTTCTATATTCAGTGCTCCTTCAATACATATGGAACCTAGGCAAGGAACCAAAACATTTTTTACAACTTTTACTTGGAACAAACTGCAAACCTCACTGAACAGAAGGGTTTGAAACATTTTTAATAACAATGGAGAAAGCATCACTGGATTTGTGCTCCTGTTCTTTATGTTTTATTTCTACTGTTTTTATTTTCTATTCTATTTTCTGCTGTATTTTTCAGTTCATTTGTTGTATGAATTGCACTTTCTATGGTTTGTTTCAACACATTGCTGTCTTCTATGTCTATTTAAAATGGGTTGCTCTTAAAAATAAGACCTTATGTGTCAATGACATTGACCTGTATGAATAAAGGTGAAATACAGCACAATAGGAAATACTTCCAAATGTCACTGAGTCTCATCAAATAGATTGGCTAAGAAAATTATCTTAAGGAGAGCAGTGTTAGAGTTTGGAGGCTGAGGCGGACTGATAAAACAAATTAAATAAATGTAAATAAATGTGTTGCAACTTGCAACAATGAAACAAGGAAATATTGTTTAGAATAATTTTATAGTCATTTTGTGATTTAAATATTTGTTGAAGTATAGAAATTTTTATTAAATCACTTATGGTTTTTTTCCCATGTAAAAAAATATTGACAGACATAAGAAAATTATTCTTTTTTTTATTATAACTAATTTTATTTTAACGTCTGAAACTCTATCCATTCATCCAGCCATCCATCCATTTTCTATATCCGCCTTTTCCGTACAGGGTCACGGGGGAGCTGGTGCGTGTCTCGCCGGTGCGTCTGAAACCCTTTACTTTGATTTTTGCCATCAGGTGTTTTATTTTGAAAAGAAGTTAACCGGATGAATCTGTTGCAGTTGCGCTTTTTCAGAAGTTGTGCAGGTAAATTGGCTGCTCTTTTGACAATAATCAGATACTTTGACATTGAAGAAAAATCAAACAGATTCAGATTAAAATATTTAACCATAATATAAATAATAGAAACCACATTGAGATTAAATTGTCAGCTTTTTGTATCAAAGTTGGCAAAGTAAAGCTAATTAAGTTCCACGATTAACTAAACAGACATACTTTCCTCTGCTGTTGCTCCCAGGCAGGGTCCAGCAGCATGTCCCTGTCCCATTCATCTTCCTGTATCATGTATTCATCCTCGTACCCGTTATCATAGTGCACCGTTGTCTCTATCTGGGTCATCATCTTGCCCCGGTACTTCTGAAGCTTTTATATGTGCGCCTATCCTGGAAACTGAAGTTGATTTAAGCTAAATCTGGTCTCTCTCGTTTAAGAGCCGCTGTTGCCCCTCTTTCTCTTTGCCTCCCACTCGGCCTTGTCCTTCCGACCTCACAGAAGGCTGGATGAGGAAATGACTCAGATTAGTCCTGGACCAGTGGCTGTTCTTGCATGAACGGCACCCTGGGCGAGCCCCTCCTTCTGAGGCCCCATGTACACCCACTACCCTGACAATTTGTTGACCTAATAATAGCCTACTTTTGGTAGATTGATCATTTTAATCATTACAACTTACAGTTAATAACAAGCCAAACCTGACATCTAAGAAAATATTTTAAAAAATTAAATAACTTAATAAAGGATTTTCAGTACAGAAATGCAGAAAAGCAACCTCATGGCCGATACAATCATGGAGCAGAGGACTGACAATTTCACTTAAATATTAAATGGGCTTTGCTTCACAATCCAACTTTCACTATGAAATGCTTTGTGGAGGGAAAATGTGTTGTAGAAAAAAATGCACAATGGAAAACCAGAGCTTCAATTGAGTTCAATTCAACTTATTTATATAGCGCCAATTCACATGTAGTAGCTCCTTTAGTGGCTTCATCTAGGAGCGCAAGACAGCTAAGCAGATTAACTCTGAGCCAGTTTTCAAATCTAGAGTATAAAAGAGAGCACATACAGTTAGTCACAGTAAAAGCTGTCAGTAGCTATGTCTAGGAGAGAGAGGGTTAAACACTGAAAGACGGGGCCAAGTGTATCATCTGTACAAGGGATTGTGAAGCAGTCAATATGGGGAGATGGTCAGCAGTCTTACCTATGACTTTTTAGACCATAACACAATATTTCTGTAATACAAATCTGAGAAACTGAATTTGTGGTTGTCAGTTATAAGTCACAATTTAATCTTTCATCATTTCATGTTTTTTGACTTACCCACCTGAGCGATTTTGACTTTGTGATGGTGTACTTTACAATTTACCTGGCTGGAAAACAGATTTCCCTACAGGAACAATAAAGTGGATCTTTATAAGCTCTCAAAAAGCTTTAAATGGTTCAGACCTCAGCTGCTCGTATCATTACCAAAATCCCCTCATTTTAGCACATCACCCCAGTCTTTCAGCAGCTCCACTGGCTTCTTGTTAAATTCAGAATCCAATTAAAATCCTTCTGTATGCATTCAAGGACATCCACAAACTCGCCCCTCCCTACCTTTCTGATCTTCTTCTCACTGCTGCTACGTCTCACACCCTCAGATCTTCCTCCTCCCTCCACCTTATTGAGCCTCCTGCCCGCCTCAGCACCACAGGGAGCAGAGCTTTCTCCTGCTCTGTTCCAAAACCCTGGAATTCCCTGCCTGCGGACATTCCCCTTCAGTTCAAGTCTAGACTCAAAACCCATCTATTCGAAACTGCTTCCATGCTATGATTGTTCTGTTCTATGGGTCTTGTAACTTTGTGTTTGTTCCTCATTTATCTCTACAGTGTCCTTGAGTGTTTTGAAATTGAATTATTATCAATGATATTCAAATTCACTGTGATGATAAAACAAACATTAAAAATTCAGTTTTTGTGTTGTGACAAATATAATAAAAGTTGCATATATGTTAAATTGTCTGTTTGGTGTAGAGCGTTGCAGCTGTGGTCTGGCCAATCTAAATATGCTATTAAAGGTGTATGGCAGCATGTCCTTAGAATGTGTTAAAACTGCTCACTACAGAGGGGCACCCATTCCCACTAACTGGATATACAGAAAAAGCAAATTTTTTACCTTGTTGTGGCCTTGGGGACCTGGGAAAATATAAACATATAAAAAAACTGCAATTGCACCACATGGTTATTGCATGTTTCTCTACCTTCACTTAAATTTAATACCACCCAACCCAACCCAACCCCTGAGACTAAATACAGATACACAATAATTGGGTTTTCTATCAGTAAAAGGTCTTTATTATAGAAAAAGACAGTTAAAGGTTGACTGGGTCATATAAATAAAATGCATGTCTGGAAAACCAAATATTTTCACCCTTATTACCATCAATCACTGATAAAAAAAAAAGAGAATTTCAGGCTGTTCTGGTTAGTGTTTGTTCTGTTGCTCATATTTACTGAATACCAGCTGATAATCATTCATTTTACATTCAACTTTATACAGGATGACCCATTTGAACTTACGAAATGGCACAATAGACTGCCTGGAGTGTATTTAGATGGGACTTTCTATGACTTTATAAACACATTTTGTTTAAGCACAACCCCATTTATGGTCTTTGTTGTTGCCACATTGTAAACACTGGAGGGAGAGGGGGGGAGCGTGGCAAATCCCATAATGTGCTATATGTGATAAGGTATTGCATAGATTTAGCAAAAGATGAAAACTTTCCTCTGAATACTCCTTGTAACTGTGTAACAGGGGATTTCTGTTTGTTCATGCACCATCTTAGGTGCCAAGAAAAGATTTTAAATATTAGAGATATAAAAAAAGAAAATTCAGTGAACCTACTGGAGTTACTGGAGTTTTACACTCGAATATACCCGATAAAGTCCAGCTAACAATGATAAAAAAAAGTGCACTAAAACACTCTAAGGGCCAAGGGTCAAACAAAATTAATCAGACAGGCCACATTAAAATGTGAAAAAAACGCTTTACAATTCACTTTAAAGTGGGGGAAGCTGGCCCCTGCAGTCACAAACTGAAGGAAAACCTCACCACAGAGCTGGAGTTCATTCAGAGTGCAACGAAAGACTCGTGGGAGTGAACAAAGCTCGCGTGTTTCTCAAAACCAATCCGACAACCCTAAGAACATGTTATCTGTCACAGCGACACAGACGCTGTCCAGGGGGCTCGATGTTATCAAAACAATCACTGAGCTCACAGACAGAAAACAGGTGGGGGGGGGGACACATTGTTTGCTGACAGTCAGACAGGCAGGTAGGAAGGGAGCCATTTAGATCCCATGGATCATCTGTGATGTGCTGCAGTGATATCTGGTCCTCGGTGGTTAACGGGAAAGGGAGAGGGTAGGAGATTTGATAGGAAGGGTTGTTCTTTTTTCCTTTTTTTTTCACATCATTCAGTTTCGTTCAGACCGCAGGGTCGCCGCCACTCCTGACCTCGTTCGTGGATCCACTTGTTTGATACTAAAAGAAAGAAAAAGTATAGCCATGATCTTGAGAATTACATAGTTAGTTCATATAGAATGTCTTGCAAAGGTATACATGCTCCTCGAACGTTTTCACATTGTCACAGGTTCCTCTCACAAATTTTAATACATTTTACTGGGATTTTATGAGAAAGGGGGTGCTCTGGTCACAGGAGACCATATTTAACTTTTTAGCCAACATCCAAAGCGCTAGGTGTAGCAAAAAATATCATTCCCACTGTGAAGCATGGTGGTAGCAGAGTCATGCTGTGGGGAAGCTTTTCTTCAGCTGGGAGGCGGTTGTAGGTCAGAGCTGATAAATGGAAGAAGCTTTACACAGGCCAGTACTGGAAGCAAACCTCTTCCAACAGGACAAAAAAACTAAACTTTTAGCCAGAACCTTCACAAAATGGTTTCAAACAAAGCATCTTCATGAGTTAGAATGGTCCAGTTAAAGCCCAGACCCAAATCCTGACAATCTGTGGCAAGACTTGAAAACTGCTGTTTACAGATGCTTTCCGTCCAAATGGACTGAGTTTGAACTGTTAACCACAAAATAAGAGGTATACACCAGAATGCTTGCATCTGTAATTATAGCACACCTGCTAGAAATTCGCCACTGCTTTGTTTTGATCTGTCTCATAAAATCCCAAGAAAATACATAAAAGTTAAAGGTAGTAAAGTGATGAAATGTGGAAAAGTTAACGGGGTGTAAATACTTTAGCAGTACATTCAAGGGCCTAAATGAAGAAGCAGAAAACCCTGAAGTTACCTCCAATCCTGTTTTATAATAAAGACCAAAGGTCTGACATTCAAACGAGGAACTTACCCCACTTGTTGCCCACCAACACTGGACAGGCTGCATGCCGAGTGCTGTAGTCTCCTTCCCCACTGGCAAACAGATTATACCAGAACACAGCAGTACCCTGAAATCAATGACAGAGGTTAGCAGCAGCTCTTGATCTAATTGAATCTAAGCTAGCATGCACATTCAAGTGTTAGTGTGCGGTTACCTTTTTAGGCCAAACTGCGGCGCCTACATCAGGGAATACTGTGGCTCCCCCTGCAGTCACGTCACTCATCTGACACAGATAAAGCAAGGTAAAATAAGGCTACTGCATCAGAGAAGGCAGTGCTATGTTTTTTTTATGATCTACGTATCTGGATTTAATTTCAGTACCATTAGATTTTATTCATATGATACAGGAATATCAAATAGAGGAATTATTTATAAGCTACAGTCAATAACAGAGAATACCAGTACTGATGAATACATTTAGCTGTTGATGAAAATATAGAACAGTGTTTCAATAAAGATATGAGGTACATAAACATGTATTGTTACTGTCAAGCTCATGAGGCATTGTACATTTTGAGAGACAAATGGTTTGATCTAATTAAAATGTAATTTAAGTTCCAAACTTAAATTTTTAAACTTAAGTAAATTATGCATTGAAAAAGAACTGTATATGTATATTGTATCGTTTTAGATTTATATAGAAAATCAATGACATTTCATGCATATTTTTCCATTTTTTATGACTTCTATTTGAAGAAATAAAAATAACCATTGATAGCTCCAATAGCTGCCAATATTCCAACAGAAACAAATCATTTATTTCACACACAGTCCAACACCTGCGACTCCTAATAAGCATCACAATAACAATCTAAAATAGACTGACACCACATTTTTGGCACATTATTCAAAGGAGTGAAATAAAACGCCTCTATGGAACATTTAAAGCGAGCTCTGGTGTTTGCATGTGATTACTTACATAAAAGAGCCACGTTGCAATCCGATTTCCAGTTCCCAGTTCTTTAAAGGCATCTGGTTCATCTTTCTGTAGAAGTGTCAAACACCAGATGTAATGTCATGTTATATAAATGCCACTGTTCAACAACAGAAATCAACTTTCAGTGATTAAAAGCTTACCCTTCCGAAGTCAAAGTGAGGTTCATACTGCCCTCCAACACCGTAATTTGCAACCTTCAAAATCAAAGGAAAACCAAATGCTGTTTATATTTAACAGATGCAGAAATAAGCCCAGAATCATGTGAAACAATTAGGACCCCCCCTCCTATAAATATTTAGTTCTTTATAAAGAAATGTTCACATAAACTTTTTTTAATTTATCTTTGGAAAAGAAAGTGACTTGACACCACCTAATAAGCAAAAATGTTACCCTGTTTAACTAATTTTCCAAAAGATATAAAACATTTGTTTCATAGCTAAGGAAATAGTCAGGACACCCTATCCTCCAATAGCTAGTTACAGTTTGATTGAAACAATTCAGTGACAGGTTTTTTGTGGCCATCTGCCCCACACCCTAATTCAGCTGTGAGATGTTAAAGAGGTTTCTGGAATAAACAGCCTGTTTCAAGTCTGCTCACAGAAGCTCAACAAGATCAAGATCTGGACTTTGACATTTTAGGGTTTTTAAAAGACTTCTTCAAGCATCCTCCAGTTTGCTTTTAGGGTGAACTTGCTTCGACAGTCAGACTGGGGCACATTGGCAGTTGTTTTGAATGTCCTCCACTTGCGGACTATTTACACTATAGTGGATTGGCAAATTTCCAATTTATTTGAAACAGACAGCTCTTTTGATTTTACCAGGGAGTTCACTCTCATTTCGACAGTCAGGAATAACAGTTTCCTGATCATGTGCCCCTGATGTAGTACACATATGTGTGATTCACTACAATCCTATATTATCATTAACACATTTGCTAGACATTTTTAAAAGGTCTATTCTTTTTTTGTTTGGTTAAATTACTTAATTATTTTTTTCAGTATTAACGTCGATATTTAACATCCATATGTCTCATGATGTTAGAAAAAAATACAGGCTTTTAACTTATTTTTACCCTGTGTAAGGCAGGATTTCTATTTATAACTGTTAATTAGGACTTACCTGAAGTTCTTCTGCTGTGTCCATTTCCAGACCTGTGATGTCCTCAATCCTCTCATTGATCCTTTCAATCACAGGATCTTCATCGGCTGTGAGCCAAGCACTGCAACAATGGAGGTAAAACGCAGTCATTTAGACGGAGGACATTTATTGTAGGATACACATTTGTCCACTAGATGGTAGCAAAGAATTCTTCAGTAACGCTACCAAAGCCATGCCATGCTCGAAACATGCCAAAAAAAAAAGCTCAAAAAGGAAATTAAGTTAATTTTTTAAATAAAAATCGGGAGGAAACATGTGTGAAGAAAATGGGAAGAGCCCAATAAACTCCAGTCAGTTCAGGGTACAGGTTTGAGCACTTTAGTAGTCCGGTTGAGGAGCACATTGAATATTTTTTCTTGGCTGTCACAATTCTAAATTAATGTTCAGTTCAGCGTCTTAAATAAAAAATGTTTTATTGTCATTGTTATGGAAGAAGCAGTAAAAACCCACAATGTTCACATCAAACCAGTCATAATAGTAACAACAGAGTTTCTATTACATGTGACATAACAATAAATTCCACCTCCTAAAACAAGGAGATGCTTTTAGACATGAAAAGGCAAGTTAAGAAAACAGCACTCCGGCTTAAGGAAAGGGTTTAAATATACGCTGCCCCACTTTGAGGGTCGAGAGGTATTTTTTTATCTGTGTTTTTGTGATGATGAGTTATTTTTTTGTGATGGCAGGTCAAGTCGTGTATCCTGAGCTAGTTTAAAGGTCTTCCATCTGTTCCTCTGGTTTCTCACTCACTAACATTGACCCATATTTAAAACGACATGCTGACTCGTACGTACTGTACATGCAGGAAAAACATCAAAGGGACACCCCACCCTGACATCCATGCGCAGTGGCATTAATTACCAGTAGCAGTAAAACCAAAGGGATGCAGGGTTGCGAGTTGGCAGCGGATCTGCTATTTTTAGGACGGGTCTCAAATTTAACATAACTAAAACGTTTTAAAAGAGATCATTTGTTTTTAGATTTGCACTTGAAATCTGGGCATTTAAAATTGTTCTCAATCTAAGGTCTTGAAAATGACTTCACCTCTGCTGCTGAAAGTAAAGTTAAAAAAACAAGCAAAAGATGTATAGCTGTACCACGGCAGCCATTATGGCATGCCATTCCTTCCTGTAGGGAAAAATAACTGAAAGAAAATGAATAAGAGTTTAAAAAAAGTTCCAAATCATCCAGTAGGATGAATTACAAAGGGTTTAATTATCTTGGTTTAAAAAGATTGTTTGAATCCGTAATAATAAAACCCTTTATTGTTAGTTTTCCATCTAATTATTTGCATTTGTCAGTGCAAAGGTCAAACAAAGCCAGCCAGTTGACAAAGTTAAAAAGGAAGCTGGATGAGGACCTGCTGACCTGTGACCCCTTACCTCTTGGAGACTCTGTATTGGGCTGTGGTAAGTTTCCCAGTTTGAGGGTCATGCACCGTGGCTCGCCTTAGCTATGGTAGTTCCAGAGGGGACAAGGGCATAGAGGAAGAGTACAAGAAATAAAAAAGGAGGAAGAAAAAAAAATAAGAGGACAGACAGAGCAGGACAGATGGAATAGGAGTTGGAAAAGAGAGAGAGAGAAAAAAAGCAGATGGGGTCACTGGTTGTTGATGTTATTAATAAGAAGCAGACTATTCCATGAGGCCATACTGGACTTCTAGATGTCCATTATTTATTCATTGACTGCCTCTGATACGCCTCATGGCAGACAAAGCAACTATGTTAATATAAACTAGCAGAAAAAGTAACACATTTCCCTCTCCTTCAGCTGGTTGTGTTACCTTTCTGTTAAAGACTCCTGAGCTGGAGATTGACCCATTGGTTTAAAATAAACCACAACTTTTTCACAAACCGAAGAAAGGTGTAAAATAGAGATGGTTAGCAATAGTCCAAGGTGCCTAGCAAAATGTATTCTTACCTCCTGAGTTTCCCCACATTTTACAACCACAAACTTCTATGTATTTTATTGGGATTTTATGTGATAACCCAACACATGGTGGAGCACGTGTGAGGTGGAAGGAAAACAATACATGGTTTTCAAACTTTTTTTTAACAAATGAAAACCTGAAATGTGTTACATGCATAGGATTCAGACCCTTTACCCTGAACCCCTAAATAAAGTCGTGTAACTGCGGTGCAAACAAATGACTTGTGAGGTCACCTTAGCAGTTTTTATGGAAGAGTGGTAAGAATAAAGCCACAAGAAGTCCTGGTTAAAGTTTGCTAATAGCTGTGTAGGAGACACAGCACACATATAAAAGGTACTGTGCTCAGGTGATTCGTAAATTTTAACTTTTTGGCCTGTGTGTGGTGGAAAACTAACACTGTACATCACCAGAACAAACCATCCCCCATGGTGGTGGCAGTATCATGCTGTGGGGATGCTTTTCTTCAGCATTGACATGTAAGCTGGTCAGAGCTGAAGGTAATATGGATGGAGGCCAACCTTTATAGAAAACATGTTAGAGGCTCCAAAACTAAAAGCATAGAGCTGCAATTAAATTTTGTACATTCATGTGTAAAAATGTTTGACACAATCTTACAAAGAACACTCGACAAAACTTGCCAGATGAGGGAAGCTGGTAGAAACACATTCCAACAGGCTTTTTTTGTAAAAGAACTGAAAGCCATTTTTGTTCTACTTCACAATTATATGCTACTTTGTGCATCACATTAAATCCCAATAAAGATACATTGAGGTTTGTGGTTATAACTAAATATAACAAAAGGGTTAGAAATCTTTTTACAAGATACTTTATAAGCTGTAAAACCTTTTTCTCTGTTCAGCTCTCGTTCAGCTCAGGAGTCTTTAGGCTTTAGAGGAGCAGCAGAGCGGAGCTCTGGACAGATGGGAGTCCAAAGAAGAAATCGGGATTAATTTTTAGGTGGGAAAAATCCCCTCAAAGATCTCTCCTATAACCTCCATCTTACCTTTTGCTGATCCTGTAAGGAGCAGTCTCCAGCACTCCAGTGATGGGGTTGGAGATGGTTGCCCTGCGCAGCTGTGAAGCCAGGGACATGATTTAACCCCCCACACTGCTTTTCTAAGCCATCAAACAAGCCTCGTGGCTTTGATCCGCCATCCCTCAACGTGTTCTGTCACATACAACCTACTGTAAACGCTCTTCTGCTCTGAGTTACTTACCCGTGGTTTCGCCAGCTGCTTGATTTTCTCGATTTCTGCGTCGGAGATGATGTCAAGGTAGCGAACAATGTAGGGACGGTCCCACTCGTCCTGCTGTCTGACAGGTGCCAGCACAAACCTGGGGTTGCGATTGTTGTCGTAATATCGACAGAACAGCTGGCTCTGTCTGCGTGGGGTCTAATGGTGAGAAAGGAATTAAAACTGAGTTGTAGATACAAGTTAGATGCTGTCAGTTATCTCTGGTGCTGTCCATCCTCACCATCCTAATACCCTCTCCTCGACAAAGCATCTCATACTTCTTCCTCTCTGGTATCAGAGAGAAAGATTTCTTCGACTTCTTCTTCTTTTCGGTTGTGTCTCTTTTTCCTCGCTCCTCTTGTTTCTGAGCGTTTTCCTCTGCTGTTTTCTGCTTCTCCAACTGGAACTCAAAGTATTTCACGTTACCCTTGGCACGCTGGTGCTCTGGGTCTGAAAAAGTGGAAAAGAAATAACAGTAGAGATGATGATGTCACCACGAACAGTAACTTATATCAGGCAACAAATTGGATTTAATTCGGTTCAACAATACTGTTGAAGGTAGTTTACCCAGTTCAAGCAGCCTCAGGGTGTAGTCCAGCGCTCGTTCTATCTCCCCCTGCTGGTAGATAGAGTAACTCAGATAGTCCAGCACTGTCACCTTGTCTATGGTGGACTCCTCTCCCTCGTCGAGCTGTTTCAGGGCCTGGGCCATCCACAGCTCTGTGTGGTAATAATCAGCGTCTGAGTAGGCTATTTTACCCAGCTCGTAACAATCCTCCACTGTCATCTGGCTCTTGTGCATCACTCCTGGTGAGCAAAAAAAAAAAAAAGAACAGAATGTTTGAACTAAGACTGGACAACAAGACCACTAGGAAAAATTAGTCACTCTGTGACCCCTGTATACCATATGTGACAATGTAGTGATTTAATGTTTTTACCAGGCAGGTTTCCTGTAGAAATGGTGTTGGCATCTAGATTGTAGGTGTCTTGTAACCGGAGAAGAGCTTTAGCAGCCCCAGTCTGGTCCTCCTCTGTGGGAAAGTACTGCCTTTGGATGGTCAAGTTGGAGATAAATCCTGCAAGTATTGCACATGACAGAAAAGATGAGGAAGCAAGTGTTCTGTAAGGGTATAAACCCAGTTATGAGACCAATAAATCCTGCAAGTAGTGACTTTTTAAATCTAAAATGAGAAATGTAGTTGTGAAAAGCAAAACGTACACTCAACGGCCACTTTATTAGGTACACCTCTCCAACTGCTCGTTAACGCAAATTTCTAATCAGCCAATCACATGGCAGCAACTCAATGCATTTAGGCATGTAGACATGGTCAAGACGATCTGCTGCAGTTCAAACCGAGCATCAGAATGGGGAAGAAAGGTGATTTAAGTGACTTTGAACGTGGCATGGTTGTTGGTGCCAGACGGGCTGGTCTGAGTATTTCAGAAACTGCTGATCTACTGGGATTTTCACTCACTACCATCTCTAGGGTTTACAAATGTTAGGAATAACCTTTATTAATATGCTCATAGCTTTTTTTCCCATTTATACTATAGTAAAATAAAGTATAAGTTCTAATGTTTCCCTTCTGTTACAATAGGATAAGAATGCTCATAGACATACAGTACAAGGACAGATGACCCAAGGATTGTCATAAATGACCTGAAGCTGGGGCACTGGGGTAGATAGTGGAGCAGCTGATATTACTGGTTTGATTAGAAAGCTACAGCACACTTAGATTAAGTATGGACACCCGCTACTACACAATCTAACAGATAGACACCACAATGGTGACACATAGTCTACTGATAATCATTGAGCACATCCATTGCATTGGATTGCCAGATATAAAACTGTAAGTGACCTTCTATCGGGGCTCTTCGTCATCCTCTAACAGACGGCGACGGTCCGAGACGGGAGCCTCAGCGCTGATCTCTGTAATCATTTCTCTGCCTTAACTTAGAATAAAAAAGAGCTAAAAGTTAGAAACTGGTTGAGAGTCGTTCCTTTAAGAGTCTTTAGATAGAGTGTGTGATCGCTTCATGGGGAACAAGTACCGGAGGAGCTCCGAGGCGTCTGACCGCCAGCAGGGTGCAGTAGCCTCGAACACAAAGAATGGTCCGAAAAAGAGAAAATATCCATAAAATATATGAGCCGCAGGATGGTAGGGTCCAAATTTGGCGCCAACAACATGAAAGCATGGATCCATCCTGCCTTGTACAATGGTTCAGGCTGGTGGTGGTGGTGTAATGGTGTGGGGGATATTTTCTTGGCACACTTTGGGCTCCTTAGTACCAATTGAGCATCGTGTCAACACCACAGCCTACCTGAGTATTGTTGCTGACCATGTCCATCCCTTTATGACCACAGTGTACCCATCTTCTGATGGTAACTTCCAGCAGGATAACGCCCCATGTCATAAAGCACGAATCAGAATCATCTCAGACTGGTTTCTTGAACATGACAATGAGTTCACTGTACTCAAATGGCCTCCACAGTCATCAGATCTCAATCCAATAAAGCACCTTTGGGATGTGGTGGAACGGGAGATTCACATCATGGATGTGCAGCCGACAAATCTGCAGCATCTGTGTGATGCTATCATGTCAATATGGACCAAACTCTCTGAGGAATGTTTCCAGTACCTTGATGAATCTATGCCACGAAGGATTAACGCAGTTCTGAAGGCAAAAGGGGGTTCAACTCGGTATTAGCAAGGTGTACCTAATAAAGTGGCAGGTGAGTGTATACATAATAAATGGAAATGAGAACCACCCACAAAATGGAATCAGCTGTAAAACTTAGCTTGAATTAATTTAAAGTTAAACACAAGACATCAAGAAGGCCAAGTAAAAACCGGAATCATAATGAAGAAATATTCACCATTTCCTAACTTACAGGACTCTACATTACTACTGGCACCTCTGTTAAAGATGTCTAAAAACCTTACAAAAAATGGTTGTTATGAAAACTTGGTGAGCCCAGGGTGCCACTCTATGATGCCATAATGTAACAGTAAGCTTTTTTTGTCTTGATTGTCTCAGCTCAAGTTTTCATGTACTGCTGTGACTTTAGAAATGGTAAGAAATCAGTGATACTTGCTACTATAGTATTAGCAGTACCACTACCTCTCTCAATTTTTATGCGTTGGCTTGCAGCACGCATGCTCCGATGGGGCTCCAAAGTTATAAATAAAACGTAGCAAAATCTGTGTTGAATGAGCGGCTCTTGACCCTCTCAATCATATTGCAGCTGTAATAACAGCACTAATATGCAGAAAAGAGAGGCTGCATGCAGCACTTCCATAGTTGTTTTCCTCCATTTCCAGGTCTGTGCTCTATCCCGCCCATTTCTTTCCAATGGGAGCAATGATTGTCACCCATGTGGCTTTGTTTTGCAAAAAGTGCAATGTTAAAGCAAACCGCACCAAACGAAAAAAATAAAGTCTGCTTTTGGTCCAAACCAACCAAGTGGACCAAAGGACTTTTCTGGTATGAATTCAACCTAAATGTGGTATTTCTCCCACTGAATAAATCTAAAGGTTGGATTTCTCTCATTTGTCCAGTGTGAGAATATGCTAGTGAAATAAAAGATCATTTTATTTTATTTGGATGGCCCAAATTTTAAACTTCGCACAACCTAGAATTTGTGAATTCAAACACTAGCTGTTAATGCAAGTACTTCTCAGTAATCCATACCATCAGTGGTGTCACTAAGTACAAGACTCTCCAGGTCCCCCCACTCTGTGTTCAGTCTCTTCATCAGTTTGAAGGCATTGACAGGGTGGCCCAAAAAACCCTCAGGGTCCTGTGTGGCTGTCGCTGTCAAGGAATCCAACTTGTCCGCCCACCTATCACCAAAACAGTAAGACAGTTCAAGAGTACTGATTAGAATTAAAATACAAATATAATGGATTAAGATGACTATCACCTGATTGACTTTTTGACTAGAGCTTTTTACTATTGTAAAAACGTGAAACTGTTTCTGAACTTAGCAATTAACTTTTGTGTTAAGTATAACAGTTAAATTCTTCACAATGACAACATTTGGTCTAAATCTTATCTTTTGTCTATGTTGGACATGACTGCGGATATTTCAGACAGATGCTCGTTGTTTGCTAACCACTTGGAACAGCTTTGTCAAGATAACAGTCTAATACTGTCAAGCAAAGTGCTTCTGCCTGCATACAGCTGCACCTACATCAGTGAAGCCTGGGATACCACCTCATGACTGGATCACTGTGGAAGCTCATGCAAGCACTCAAACGTATGAGGTCTTTCGTATGGGGCTACCACGCCTGATTATTTACCTCTGTTAACATGGAACAACTGCCAGCAATGATTAGAAACAGAAATAATGCAACTTCAGAAAAACTAGATTGGGCCTCCCTGCCAAAGGATGACCTCATAGCTTATTCTGAATTTATAATATAATATTATGCAATATTCAATTACCTAAGGGTGCAATTTTGTGTAGGGGTGTTGGGTGTACAGAGATACAGCACCAATTAGCTCTCTGCTCTATGTATTCTGTAGGCAATGAATGCTGCTAGTATGCCTTTCTACAAGTATAAAGAGAAGAGACATCTTTTTAGGCCTGGCTGGATTAAATATGTAGCAGACTATCATACAAAAGCCTGTCAGGCTACACAGACACAGACCCTGGCAGGTAGACATTGGCAGGGGACCTTGTTTGAGCATAAGCTTATGATTGAGGAGATCCTCGAAGTACTCCTTCCACCGCCCGATAATGTCCCCAGTCGAGGTCAGCAGCCTCCCTGCCCCACTGTAAACAGTGTTGGCGAAGCACTGCTTCCCCCTCCTGAGGCGCCGGACGGTTTGCCAGAATTGCTTCGAGCCCAACTGGTAGTCCTTCTCCATGGCCTCACCGAATTTCCTCCCAGGCCCAGGTTTTTGCCTCCGCCACAGCCCAGGCCGCGGCAGGCTTGGCCTCACGCTACCCGTCAGCCACCTCAGGAGTCCCACAAGCCAACCACAGCCGATAGGACTCCTTCTTCAGCTCGACAAAACTGCCGGTGTCCACCACCGGTTTCTGGGATGGCCGCTGCGACAGGCACCGCAGACCTTACGGCCACAGCTATGGGCAGCAGCATCGACAATAGATGCGGAGAACATGGTCCACTCGGACTCTATGTCTCCAACATCCCCCGGAATCTGGTCAAAGCTCTCCCGGAGGTGGGAGTTGAATACATCCCTGGCCGAGGCCTCTGCCAGCCGTTTCCAGCAGACCCTCACTATGCGCTTGGGCCTGCCAAGTCTGTCTGGCTTTCTCCTCCTCCAGCGGATCCAACTCACCACCAGGTGGTGATCAGTGGACAGCTCAGCCCCTCTCTTCACCCGAGTGTCCAAAACATGCGGCCGAAGGTCTGACAATACGACAACAAAGTCGATCATCGACCTCCTGCCTACTGGGGGACCTATAAAATTTTACGTAGTTGATTTTGATGTATTTATGTCATGTGGTTGTTTCTTAATCAATTTTTTGTTTTGTTTTTAGCCAGACCTTGAGTCTGAAATAAAGTTTCTACCTATCTAGTCACTAGTTATAAGTAGCTTTTAGACAGCTTATATGTGTGATTGGGATCCTTTTCTTGCTACAGTACAGCTTCACACAGAGCAAAAGCATACTTGATGACTTTTGTTAATTTTACTTGGGGGTTCACACTGTGGAGTCCCTGTTTATTGTGTCATAAAACAAAGGAAACCATATCAACCATATAAGTATCTAAAAAACTGACACTGAAGAATATTTCTCCAAAGATAGCTTAAAGCTAAGAGTTAACGCACCTGTTGAAGATGGAGACTTTGTGTCTGTAACTTGAAATCTTTTATCGCTTTTAAAGGTTAAGAAATGTCATTATAACCTGACTGTATGACGATGACAGTGACCCGCAAAACGCTTTGCTGCACAGACTGAACATTTTCATCTTTTTCTCTTGTTTTTGTCGAGTTCTGCCTTTGTGCGACCTTCTGTCCACAAACTCACCGCTTGACCCGCTCCAGTTTGTTCTCCTCCGCTCTGATGTAATCCTTCAGAGATGTAACAAGGTCTTTTTCAGTGTAAAGCAGATCTGTCATCTGGCCTGAGGGGTGACAAATCAAATGCACATGCATGAATTGCACAATGCATTAGTGAATATCATCCTTTCATGAGTTGCACGTGTTCCAATACTGAACTGTTTACTTCTACAGATCTGGTTAAATGAATACCCAGATGGGTGTGTATGTTACCTATGGAGGTGAAGAAATCATTGTGGGCTGAGAGCGACTGCAGGCAGCTCAGCAGCAATAAACACCAACATGGGAGCTCCATTCTGAAAGAGGATGAATTCATCTAAATCAGACCCACTTCTCAGCACACATTCAACTTGCAATTATTATCACTTATCAGTTATTATCTAAGGATTATTTATCAGGTTTCAGGCTCCTGATGTGCAGACTGCGAGGCCTTGCTTGTAATCAGGCACAAGAAACCTTGAGTCCGTACAGATCATTACCAAGACTGCTTGACCTACTAGTTTTGACCTCATGTTGTTATTTTTTCTCTTCAATGCTACTCTGATTAATGTCATAAGATGGCTGTCCTTTAACAAGAAAACAACATATCTGTCAATTTCTCTGCAGACTATATCTTACAGATTTTGTAACAGGCTCCACTTTTCTGAAAAACTAACAACATATCTAATTAGCTAAGGAAAAAACTTCAACCTGCTTGCATGATTACAGATTTCAGCATTTGCACTTTAATATGTTCTATCATATACAGTTTTCTTTCTTTGTGTTAGGCCATTACTTTTTTCATATTTGTCTTAATAAGGTTTCATCTATAGTAATTATCTTAAAGTTCAGGTGAACTTGCATTGAACTAGAGGAAATATGCCTTTAGCATTGGGAATGAACTGAATAATAAAAAGAGAACGACATTTCCATGTGAAACACAAATTTAGATACGCAAAATAAAACAAAAAAAGGATGAACGCATATAACTAAAAAGCATATAGGCATTTATCCAGCGCCACAAACCTGTCAGAGAAGCAAAAAATAAGTCTGTGGTTGGTGTCAGTTTCCCTGGTTCAGCTTTAGATTTTGGATTAGCCCTAAATCCTAGAAGCCATCGGGCCTGAGAGGAATGCAGCTGTGATTTTAATTAAAAAAACATACATGCACACACACACACACACAGCTCATGGTTGATCAAAACTTACACCCAGCTGGACTAGATTCTTTTTATGTATACTTAATTCTTCAGATGTTTTAGTTGAGTAAGAGGTAAGGTCACCAGTCTATTGCCAGAGCAAAGACTAACACACACAGTGCACACTCACACCCATGTTCTGTTTAAACACAGCCAAATAGGCAAATTTTGTGAGGGTGAATGAGAACCCACAGAGGCATGTGGAGGGCTCACAGAAACGCAGACGATCCGCACATTTCACGTTTGAATTCGAAACCTTCTTGCTAAGAGTCAATGGATTTAACAACCACTGTGCCGGCTACTCTACAGTGAGCTAAAAATGTATTCTAGGCGAAATATAAAGAAATTGTCAAAACACTCAGAGCAAATTAAATGCATTGACCCACTGGCAACCTAAAGTTCATCCAAGAAAATATGTTTCTTTGCTGTTCTGCTGAGCATCAAGCTAGAAGCAGACTACAGGTTCAGACAGGTTCTGACTTTGCCTTTGGTGGAAAAAAAAATGAATTGTTGGTTTTTAAATTAGGTCAGCAGCAAGCTGCAACGACAAGTTAAGAATATATTCAAACCCATTCAACCAAAACTGAGTTAAACTGGTCACACGCATAAAAAAGTACTACTGAAAGCTACAACTGATTATTGTAATCAATCAATGTAATCAATTTAATGAGAGGGTGACAGCTACGGCCTCTGCTGTGATTGTGTTGTCTAATTCTGAGCGTAATGTCAGGATAAAAACTGCACATTTACCAGGACAAAGTGTGCGCATGTTCCATAGCAAACACAAGAGCAAGCATCAGGGTTTCTATGCATCCACTCTTATGGGTTAAGACATATTACCATTTCAACTTTGATCTGATGAAATTTTGCTGAAACCAATACATGTAAATTTGGTTGTGTTCTTTTGTAACATTAGAAAATTATGTTAGAACATTTGTTGAAATTTATACATCATAGAGGCTCTCTCACTCGACACAGCAAATTCATTTTCCTTCAAGCAGCCCGGCCACTTATTCTTTCCAACAAGTTCTCCACTTCTGTTTTAAAAAAAAAAAAAACAGCACCAGCAGATTATGACTGACTGTTTTTCAGGTATATTATTTTCCAAAATCAGGTTACTTTAAAGGATCAATCACTCATTTTCTGATGTGACCAATGAAAGCAAACAATAATTGTACTGACAGATGACCACTGCAAGCAGCTTTTTGATTTGTTTAGCCTCTGAAATATTCAAAACAAATCTACTAGAGTGAAGACTGAAAATACAGCTCAATGTGAGTCACACAATTTGTCTCATGTTATATGTTGTTAATAATAAAGTATTTGCAGACCAATTGAAAATGTAGGAAAATGTCATTACCTTTGACATAATTAACTATATTATTCTTTTTTCCACAAGGAATTATTCTAAAGGTAAGTTGTTGTTGTTGTTTTATAATTATGATGTTTAATCCTAAAAGTTTTTTTTCTACAAATATGATTGTCAATGCATAATTTAAAACCTAATCTGTAGATTTTGACAGAAATAAATTATTTTTTACAAGCAGATATAATCTAAAGTTGTTTAAAATTAATAGGGATACTTCTGAGAATCTTTCACCCATCCGTTATTAATGTATAATTCCTAAAATAATATTTCATATCAGCACATACAATACACACTAAATAAAAAGCAATCTTTTCAATTGCCAATGACTGATTAGCTTCTACGTTAACCACACCAGATTTACATTGTGCATACCTCACTGCCGCCTTTACACTAAACACTGATGAAAGTAATCATTTGGTATATTTGTTTTCTTTGAATCCGAGGTGTTTTTAGCAGCTTCCTTACAAATATCTCCTTTTAGTTTTACTCTAACTGACGCCGTGGAGTGAATAAGCCCAGGATATCAATGGAAAAGGACAGGACTGCCACGTCTTCGCCCCTCCCCTCCGTGGAAACTCATGTGCGAGCTGACATCCCTCCGATGGAGTCCTAACCTGCTCAAAGCCAAAGTAAAATCTACAAACTAACAAGAATCAGGGGTTCTTTAACTTCATAAAGCAGGATATTGTCTGTTTACCCCACAGTCTATGCTGCAGAGATCGGTCGATTTATTTACAACTAAAGATGCCTCACTAGTTGTAGTTTTTTTTTTTTTATAAAGATTCCCCTTTATAACAATGCAGCCGTAATAATGTGTTTCACTCCACTATCCCGCGTTGTAGAATACGCATTTAGATGTTTTTATCTGAAATAAAACAATGCAAAGTGAAAGCAGCAGCATCCCACGCTGCATTGCACTGGTATGCCATAAAATGCCAACGACGCGGGCAGAACCACACATAGTTTTCATTTGTCTCCAATTTTTCTGTGTGTAAAATAACTTAGCCATTTTCCTACTTTGTACCAACGTCAGCTTCCTCTGCCCGCTATTGGCAATCTCTGAAGCTGTATAGCTAACTTAGTTTCCAGTTAAATGTGTGTAACGCTCCCTGTTAAAGCTAAACTGGGTCTAAAACACAGTGTTTAGCTGTTAATCGAGAGAATAACTACCTAATGTGTATACAGGCCTGATCCTATCCCTCTGCTATCGGATCCAGCAGGCGGTATTTACCTCGTCCAGAGCATCCTGTAGCTAGCAGAACCGTGTCCTCAGCCGCTGTGTCCTCTGAAGTGAGTCTCACTTCCTCGGGAAGGACCCGCTGAGTTAACGGGGAGAAGATCCTCCTCTCTGTGATGTTTCGGTGAACTGTTGGCTATCTGGAGTTTAGGGCTGGATTTCTGAGAGCCTCAGCCTGAATGCTACGTGCAGCCACACATGCGTACAGTTTGGAGCTAATTTGGGGGGCGGTTGGGGGACCGTGCAGTGTGTAATCTAGGGGAAGTTGTAGTTTTTGTGCGTAGCCCCGCAGTGACCCCAGGTTTTGTTGAATAGGTCCTCCAAACTAACGCCACGCTTCTGCCACGTATTAAAAATGTCCCTCCGTCTGGGGTGGCAGAAATGATCATAAACTAAAGATCTGAAACCTAGAAGCGTAATCATGACATAGTATTCTGTTCTTTACATTTTTATTCAGGCTCCATCAGGTTTGCAACATGCAACATGACCAAACGTTTCCCATATTTTCACCTGCAGCATCTACTTCCCTCTCACATACCAGAAGATTCCTCCCTCCCAAGGAGAGGAGAATTACAGTGTGTCTGGAATTCTGCAGGGTGGAGCCAAGAGCAGCTGGGTGTGCTAAGCTGTTTACTCTAAAGTGGAGTGTGTATTACGTAGTTATACAGGCATAATGTATACTATGAACGTTGTTCATTTTAACCCTCGAACAGTGGCGGTTCTTGCAGGAATGGTGCCTAGAGCAAGTTCCTCCTTGGAGAGGGCTGCAAAGGTCACTTAAATGGTGCGTCAGCTGTCGCTGTGTGTTCCAGGTTCTCCTTAGGAATCAATTCAACTTTGTTTGGTAACTAGGTTTTCCTAGGATAAAATTACATTTATCTAATTTTATTAACAATTTTACTGGACAATTATATGTTAATCTTAGTATTAACAGTGGTGAATACTGAGACAAAAAATAATATCTGCAAATCCAAATATGATCCCCTACGAAATGCAGTGGAAGTAAAATGCACTTAAAGTCACCTTAACTTACCCCTGAAAATACCAACCCATGCTCTTTCTGCTTGAAGTTAGCATGTTGTCCCCATGTATTCATGGGTTAGGTTAATTCGTTTGTTCAATTGCCTTTAAAAGTTATGTGCATGGTTGTTTATGTGTATCAATAAAATTAGTATACAATAAAACCACTCAAAAAATGTCAATTGTTTTGAAGGAAATTTTGAAAAAGATTGTGTTGAAATTTAAAAAAATGATTCAATCACTTTGGAGATTTTTTAATATATCGACAATCCAGTGTATGAGTTGTACTTGAATGCACCGCAGCAGCACACCTGGTGTGTGGTGGTATGCCTGCTGCTGTAAAGACTCCCACTGCATTTGGGGCTGATTGAATAGCTAGAGTCTGAAAGACAGCAGGAGCATTGGTGAGTCCGAAGGGCTAAACATTCAAAATGTCCCACATGTGTTCTAAATGCAGTCTTCCATTTTTCACCATCCCGGATGCAAGCCAGATAATATGCACTTCTGAGGTCTAGTTTAGAAAAGATGATAGCTCTATGTACAGGTTCAAATGCAGACAAGACGGGAGGCAATGAATACTTGTTATACACTGTAATCTGACTTAAACCTGTGTAGTCAATGCAGGGCCTAGAGTCATGTCCTTCTTTCAACAAAAAAGAAACCAGCTTCCATAGGGGAAGAGGATGGATGGATTATGCCTGCATCGAGAAATTCTTTTATGTATTTTTTCCATAGCCTTTCATTCAGAATGGGAGAGAATTTATAGTAGTCCAGAGGGAAGTGGGGCAAAAGGGGGAGGTCTATAGCACAGTCATAAGGGTGATGTGGAGGTAATGACAGCACTAGATCTTTACTGAAAACTCGTTGCAGATCATGATATTCGGTGGGACAGTTGAGAGATAGGGAGGAGAAACTTCACCAACGGGACCAGGGGGCTATGGAATAACAGCAGTGCAGACAGGTAAATAGGCAGAAAGAAATCCAGGACTATGCAGGATTTAGACCGGTTTATTTGTAGATTGTATTTTTGGAACCATGGGAAACCTAAGACACGAACATGCCCTTGGTGGAGAAAATTAAGAATGAAATTTGTTCATTATGGTTTCCTGAAAAATGGACTGAAGAGGTCTGGTTTGAAATGTTATTGGTTTTTTTAATGAACTTGCTTCCAAGACAGAGACACAAACTGATGAAGAGGGCCTAAACATGGAGGTTGCACTGTTCGGGGAAAAATAAAGTTCTGTTTAGAGCCTGGACTGGGAAAAGTATTGATTAACACAGATGGCAGAATGTATTTGAAACCAGGGAATTTGTGTTGTTGAACTCCGCCCTCTAGTATCCCAACCTTTACTGACGGGCTAGGGCTTTTGGGTGGATGGGACAGAAGGAAATGAGAGGACCGGTGGAGCAGCAATATAAACAGTCTTTTGCAGTCATTCTGCCTCCCAGGGCAGAGAGACATATAGCCCAGATGAGACACTGCCTCCAAACATGAGATTATTATTACCTCTTAGTTAAAATGACAAGAAATAATCTCATATATTTTATCAGCTATTACAAAGCAAAAAGTGCACGGAACATTTATGACACTGAAGTAAAAACTGATCTACACAATCATTTTAGGTGTTGAAAAACAGAACCAAAAGGAGATTTATATGTAGTTCTTTTTATACTCTCTTTTAAAATCAGTATAGTTGTATTCAGTGTTGGGTTGTTTTTGCATATTTTATTTAAAAAGTACAAATAACGAATCAAACAAATGATCTTAATCCGTTTTTTCTTAAATTGCTTTCACTCTTTTCCTCCAGCCACCATTAGATGTCATCCATGGAGACCTGGCAGATATCTGTGTTTCTGAAGTGAGGATCCACCGACAGTAGCTTTATCAGGATCTGCTTTGCTGAGATGCACCCTTTTGAAGAAACATCAAGGTTTGACGCTGCACTGACCACATATCTGATGTGTAGGTGTTGATTGTGCATTTCAAAGGCTTTGGAGCAGAACTCTGGACTCAGAACTTTTTCTTTAATGTATTGTCTTTTTTTTAATGAAGCTTAATAAATGACCATGTTATGACATGTGCTATCTAAACAAAACTGCCTTGCCTTGCACAGAGCTCTTTCTAAGATTTTGAAGGGATATAACAATGAGGGTGTGCCACATTAAATTGTTTAAGTAGAAAGGCTTTGGGAGTAGCCCCAGCAGGATGTCAGTTCTGAGGACTGAAATTTGTACAGCCACATCAAAGCAGAACAGGGATGGTGAGAATAGTACACTTCAAATACGCAACACAGTTGGTTAACATTAAAAATATGTTAAAGCTGGCAACTCTATCAGCATGTAAAGCAAATCATGTATGTTCTGCTTTTGGTCTTTTAGAAAGTAGACTATGTTGACAAATGTTTGGTTTAGTACAAAGTAGAACAAAAACAGCACTTTTATTCCTGATAGTCATGATGGAGCAATAACCATTGCCTACAGCGTATCTGTTACAGGTGTTCCTCAGTGTTTGGAGCATGTTCAATGTGCAGAGGCACTACACGCTGTGATGAGTTTTGACAAAAAAAAAGTGTTTTAATGAAGATTTTGAGGTGGAGGCACCTGTCCACTGTCGTTTATTACCACTTTACATTCTTCATCCCTGACCTCTCAAACTATTTGCACCTCACTTGTAAATCTTACTGTTAAGACCCCCACAAGTTGCTGTCTGGACCTCTTTAACATCTGTTGATCTAGTTTCAAGCCTGTGTGTGGTTTACATCTACTTGAATGTATGTCAGCTAAACAAATTCAATTAAACTGAGTGCAGCTGGTAATTGTTCTTTTACTGCCATTGTCCCGTGAAACAAAGACCGTACATTAAACACTTTATGTTGTGGTCACGATAGTTTCATATGATAATTGTTTGAGGCATTTAAATGTTTCACTTTGGGTTTTACTGCTTAATGTTACTTTTATTGCTTAAGTGCTCACACTTCACATTGCAACCATTGTTTGCCTAAATACAGAACAATGAAGGATGTGAAAATAGCAATGGTATAATTCAGCTGTTATGTGTGCAAGCAGATAAATTACTTTATTAATCCTGTGATGAGAAGGGCTATTACATATCACAAAATTTTAAAAAAACATAAGAGTTGGTGAAGAAAAAAATGTAGGACAATAGTGCAAAAAACATTTACATGCAAGAAAAAGACTAAGTTGTAATGCAAAATACACCATAGTGAAACCTGAAATAATCACTGTGCCTATGCAGAATGACTAAATGTTTCACCATGCACAGGTGTTTGGTTTTGGTCTTCATTTGTCACTATGTTTGGATAATTCAGTTAATTTCTCTGTGTCTGTTATTTAGGTGTTTCCATACTAGTTCATTTGTTTGTTTAGTTTCTTGGTATATTTCTTGTCTTCTGTTCTCTCTGTATTCTAGTTTATTTGCTTTAGATCAATGTTAGTCTTTTTCCCTTGGTTGGTACTTTCTCTGTGTCTTAGTTTTCTGTATTAAATTGTTTTCCTCCCTCAGAATGAAAGCTTCCCTGCTTTCATTCTGCCGCAGCTGTTCCACATCTCCACTGATTAGCTCTTCAGGTTCCTTTGTTATTTCCCAACATCGCCTCAGTATATCAGGTACTGGTTTTTCACAATTTTTTGCTAGATCCTTACATTACTCTATCCGTAACTCTGTCTGCACTTTGGTCCAACTCAAAGCCTACACAACATGACAAGGGGTTCATTTTAAAACTGTTTAGTATTATGTAAAATATAAATAGCCTATAATTAATTGCATGTATATTTTTTATGTTATTAGCCTCCTTATATGGTGCACCTGCTCTACCACTGAACCACTTAGCACCCAAGTTTTAACTAAAGAGTTTTAACAGTTTTAACAAATTTCTATTTTTCTTATCTGTTTAATTGTATTGTATTTGCCATTATTTAACCTTTTACCACAAATGTGTATATAAGAAAAAAGACAATTAAAATGCATTGAGAAAGGAGAATAAAATGTAATAACTCAGTTTAGGTTGATGAAACAGAGAGAAAATGTTAAATAAAGAGAGATAAAAATGTAAATATTGATTAAACATAGCCAATTGGCACACACAGCTGTTTGTATAATCAGAGGCTTAAAGTTTTATATTCTTGAATTTGGCAGTTTTAGTTCTCCATTAAAGATGAGATTCATTTTATTTCCGTGTTAAGGTGGAGGTGGACCAAATGTTTTGCATTCATATGGTATACAAGTTGAAATAATCAAAATTTTGGCGTTAGATACCTGTAATTTGTTTATTTATTATTGTTATGCTAACACTTTTGCTTTGTTAATTGACTTTAGAAGATGCATTAATAATTGCAATCTATTATGCTTTTGTAGTATATTCAAGTGGATTCCATCGTAATTTTAATTTATTCATTCTATCTGTTGATGCCCTTTCATTTCCCTTGAGTTTTGATGGCTACTTTAAAATCAGGTATGCCTTCCCTGTCCTCTTGTGACACTTTTTTCGTCCACGGTCATACAACAAACAAATATACATATATATTGATAACTTGATTTAGTTAAATAATGCGCATGATTGATACCTCTCTGCAGCTGGTTGCTATAGCACTTTGCATCAATGCGGGAGCCCCTGAAGCTGCTGATATGTTTGCCTGAGCTTTTTTTGGTGCACTCTATCCACCCCATGAAATAGCTACTGTGTTTACAGAAGCAGACCTGAGAGATCCAGACAAATTTGGAAAGAAAGCAGAAGTAGAACTAGGTATCAAAAATAGGTCAAATATCAGGCTAATCAAAATGTCATTGCCAGTGATGTCAAATAAATCTATTAAACGTGATTATTATTTTTTTTTTTTATAAGACTGTAATTCGTAATCACAAGGTGAAACAGTGCAAGTCAACAATCATTAGAAGGAAGGACTTCATAAATCCCTGTCAATTTTGTTGATGTGTGTCAGCAAACAAATATCTCGACTGGATTCCAAACCTGTTATCTGTTCCGATAAAGCCGAATTTTGAATTCGTTCCAGCTAAATGGCCCCTTTAATTACACCAAGGCAAACAGAGCGGGAGCAAAGTACAGCTGGGCTGATGATAAAACGAATGAGGTGAATGTCCTCCGAAAGCAGCAGGCTGACGCACTACACTGGGAAACAGCGGAAAGGAGATGCGAAAACAATTGCGGAGATAAATTATTTCAATTCCAGTCCATTTTCATTTATCAGTGGATCTCTGCAACTCCACTGGATTATGAATTTATGAATTACAAATGGTGAGTCAGACGCGTTTCTGTCGCATCTTTTTAGCGTTTGTTTTAAATACGGTTTCCCTAAATCTGCACTTTCTTTGTATTTTGCGATTCGTCATGATGTTATTATAGAGTTATGTACTTCGTTTAGTCCTAATGAATGCTCTTCTACAAAAAATAAAATTAAATAAATAAATAAATAAATGCTCTTCTGGATGACCAAAGTTATACAGTATTTTAAATTATTCCCCTATAGGTCAACGACATTGATTAGCGACCTCTAGAAAGACCAGCTGTATGATTACCTATGAGTAATTGTTGGTTTTGTTTTTTTTGTTTTGTTTTGTAGTTCATCTTTGTTGTTCTTTGGAGACAATATTGCTTTCTGTGTAATGTATGGCGCAAATTCCTCATTGATCCACTCTGACATTACACAACAGATACATGCAAGCAACCTCTGCTCAGAATGATACCATGTCTTTTAGGTAAAAGGTAAAGATCATGTTTTATTCTACTACAAATATCACACCAGATATTTATATACATTGTGTAAAAAGGTACATAAACTCTTTTTTTCTCACTGTCTGACATCAAATCAGACTAAACTCTGCCTGATTTAGGTGAGTTAGGACTACCAAAATGATTTGCTAAATGCCAGAATGATGAGATATCATTATTATATATATATATGTGTTATATATATATAGTATATATATATATATATATATATATATATATATATATATATATACATATATATGATGTCATGGCTGTTTAAGCTTCTAATATGGTAATTCACAGCATTTTAATTAAATAAAGGCACACCCATCGATGTATTTTAAGGAAACACCTCAGACACACTGCTTATTTGTGCGACATCATGGATTAAATCAGAAGAAATCAGAAAGGATATAAGGAAAATAACTGTAGATCTCCACAAGTCTGGTTCATCTTTGGATTTTAACATCACTTAAGGTGTCAGGTTCATCAAATAGTTAAATGCAAGAATAAAAAGTGTAAGGTCTAACCATCATGCCTTTCAGGTAGGAGATAGGTTATGTTCCCAAGATGAACATGTTTTGGTGGGAAATGTGGATATCAACTCCAAAATAAAAGCAGAAGACCTTGTGAAGGTGCTGGCTGAAGCTCAGTCCTGATAGAAAATTAGTTGGAACCGAAGAGGTGTATGTAAACAAAATGACATATAAACCTCACTCAATTACACCAGTTCTGTCAGGAAGAAAGGGCCAACATTCCAGCAAAATATTGAAAGAGCCTTGAGGAAGAATATCCAAAACATCTGACAGAAGTCATACAGCTTAAAAGGCAATTTTTTCAAAACGTAAACAAACTCCTGAGTTTAAAAAAAAAGTTTAAAACAAAATAAAAAAATCTCTCTAAAAACTCTTGTTCATAAGTAGAAACTCATTTTGATAATCCTTGCTGATCTAACATGGGAAATGTTTGGTCTGATTTAATGTTGAATATTGAGAATTAAAAGTTATGTGTCTGTTCACACATTGCATATGCATATCTGGTTTCAACTGTATTTATTTATGTTTATAATTTTTGGAAACCATTAGATGGTAACTAGACATGTAGTGCTGATAATATTTTTATGTTAGGAATGCCTGTAAAATACTTTGTGTCTGTAAAACTTCCTGATTGCAGCTTAGGGAGATGGAGGACAGGATGGTACGTCTCAGCGCTAAAGAGTCTTTCGTCAAATCATGCTCTGAAGCCCCTCATTCCCACCTTTTGCTTTTTGGTGGTGATCATATATGGCCAGGCTGACAAACTTAGGAACTTTGTAGCTGGCATATTTGTTCCGCAGTACCACTACCCTTTTCCTGTTGCTCTCTGCTTCACCCAGGTCAGTAAATGCAGCATGGATGTTTTCAGCTCATGCCATCCTTTTATAAATAGGAGAATGTGTGTGAAAAGAGTGGTGCACATCATGCAAGGTCATTTGCATACTGGTCTATTTTCATAGAGTAATTTGTGTTCTGGCATCACTTGTTACAGCTGCTTATGCTGAGAATGGTGTGTTCAGAGTGATGTGAACCGTTTTCCTCCACACAGTGGACAAAAAGTAAAATTTTGTCTATCATATAAAACTCCAACAAAAAGTGAATGTAACATAGACAACATCTGTAAATGTTCTAGGGGTGTGAATACCATTACAGGAAACTGTACTAGTACAACTGATAACTAATATGATGTGGCTTCTGTAATGTTGTTAAAGTAAAGTTTAGCATGTTGGCTTTTGCCTGCATTTAGCTTCTGTGTGCTGAAGGACAGAGCAGAGGTAATGTTGAGGCACAGGTGTTTAGTGTTGATTAACGCATGAGTGTGGTAGATGTTTAACCACATTGCCACGCAGTGGACTGACATGAGAATGTGAACCTGTCCAATGGTTGATTCTGCAAGATCGGCTGGAATGACAGTCAAGAAAAGTGTATCTCTGCAACATGTTTAGGGGTTAAACAGAATTACCAACTAAAAACGTAGACTTCATTATATAATATTTCCACCCCTTATGTCACCCTGCAGTAGCACCTATAAAAACTAATTGCACATGGGTCAGCACTTATCAACATGATGTACTGCTCTCAGGAATTGTAGTGAGTGGGTATGTTCCTCTTCCATCTGCCTTGGATCCAAGCCCTCAATAGCCTTTTTTATGACTAGTGATGGCAAATTACTATGGTGCCTCAAAATAAGAAAGTGGTTTTATGTTCAAAATAATAGCAGGGGGTTGAAAAAAGTGAGTAAAACTCATAATTCTTAAAAAAGCTTTTATTTCTGTACACCCAAAAGCATGCCACACCTACTTGGTAAATGGCATGTGATGAAGAAATTAAAAATCTTCCAAAAGCAATGATTATTCTGGTTAGTGATGTTGTTGAACACAACTACATGTTAAAAAATGTCACAAAAACATAAGTACATCAAATATTAGCTATGAAATTAAACCAAATTATATTAAAAGGGTTACAGTAACAAAGCAATTCTATTTGCAAATAATAGTTGTTCTCGTTTGTCCTGTTTTGTTCCCAAAATAATTTGTTTATTGATTGAAATCCGAGGTTAGTGACACTGCGTACTCTTACCCCACATTGTTTAAATGCAAGGGCAAAAACATAAAAAGGCTTTGTCAATGATGATGTACAATCTGTGATAGCTTTCATAAGGCTGGCTGTAAATTATTTGTGGTGTCTGTATTGCGGTTCTTACACTGTGACAGTACTGTTTACACTGTTTGTACAGGTTCTTGTTTCTCTGGTCTTCATTAATCTCCTCCATGCCCTGGGTCTGGTGGCTCTCAGATCTTACTCCACTTTGCTGGGCGAGAGGCTGCTGCTGCCTTCCATCTGTAACAGTGTTCACTCTGTACTGGTGATGTGGGCCAAAGCCAGCAGCCCATACGCAAGCCTCTTCCTCTTCACTGTGCCTCTGCTGCCTCTGCTGACCGTGGGCTTCAGTTTTGCCCTGAAGGTGGCATCTCTACCATCTCACCACTCATCAGCATTGATTTCTATCTTGAGTGGGATGTTTGTTGTCATCACAGGTAAATCTTGATACAGAGCCCTGCAGAAGCATAGATACCCTTTGAACCCTTTTCACATTTTGTCACTTTACAACCACAAAGTGTTTTATTAGGATTTTGTAGTTTGTCAAAAGCAATAAAGCGTACATGAACAAATGTGGATCATCAGATGGGACAAAAATCAAACCTATTGGCTAAACCCTGTGTGTTGTGGAAAACTAGCCCCACACATTACAGTAAACACACCATTATTATAGTGAAATGTCGTAGCATTGACCAACACTAAGTTTGTCATAGGTGTAAAGTTGAAGAAAATTTTAATTTTTGTTTTCTTTTTTAACTTCAATGGGATGCCTGATCTTCCATGAAAGTTTGTCAGATGAACTTCCCTGTCCCTGCTGAAGAAAAGCATCCCAACACCATGATCTAATTTTTATTTAAGGTTTACAGGGGGGCTGAATACATATCTGTAAAAATGGTTTTCCTTCCACCACTTTGTGCTGGTTTGTCACATAAAATCTCATTAGAATACATTGAATTTTGAGGTTGGAAAATGAGGAAAAAATTAAAAAGTTCAAAGGTTAGGAATACTTTTCCAAGGTGTTGAATGTCATGTGCAAAGAGGCTTCTTCATCTTTTATCAGCTTTTTTTTTCTTTACAGCATCTAAGGGGATTCCTGGTATTGAGCCTCTCGAGTACCTGTACGCACCTCTTGCTTTGACTCTCCACAGTCTTTCCCTTATCAGCCTGGCAAAGGTTTCTGAGGTTGAGCGCCAGCAGCCTCCTGGCATCCAAGCCTCTGTTTTTGACATCTACTATGCCCAACTGGTCAACCAGAGTGGCGTCCTGGGCTTCCTGTGGCTTCTGCACCCAGACAGTCCCTGGGAAGTGTTGAGACTGAGCAGTTGGCGCAATCTGCTCTTCCACGGATACCTGCTCGCCATTGTCCTACTGGGAATGGTTCTTAATTTCCTGGTGTGCATTTCTGCTCTCTGTGTTTCCCCACTCGCTGCTGCACTGCTATATTCAGCGAGGTATATGGTCCAGCCATTTTTTCAGCTTTTGTAGTTTCCCTGTATGGTATAGAAACTCTGAAATGCAGACTCTGTAAACTATCACCACTATCAAGGGTTTAAGTAGTATTTATAATAGTTTTCAATGAAAACTGTTGGATTGTAAAAAGAAATTGGAAAAGATTACCCTCAGGTGAAACCTATAACATTAAACAGATTAGAATTGAGATTTTTAGATAAAAAGTGTTACATAGCCTGCAGAAATCAGCTGCTAAACTGTCAAGCAGGAAAAACTGAAATGAATATCAGGAAACTTGCTGCAAGGACCACAGGACCCAATTTTGAAAAAGCAGTTATACCATTTCATCACCGTGGCCTGTTGCATTGTTCAAATCCCAAGAAACTATTTGATGTCTTCTAAGAGAGCTAAAAGTAAGAACCGGTTATGGTCAAACCATCTGTTCACATGTTATATTAGGCAGAATTGACATGAGAAATGTCTTTCAAATTTGATGTAAGCTGACCATTGACGCTTAGTTTTAATCCGTGTTACATATGCCAACATGTGACTTGCCTCTGTTTTATGTAAGTTGATATTTTTGTAAGAACCTGCAGAACAGAAGAAGTAAAACATTTGCCAAACTGTGGTAATGAGTAACTAGTGGCAGGATCCAAGGACAAAGCATAGATCAGATAAATCATTTAAAAACTGAACTACCTAAACAAATTTCTCTCTAGCTCAGATACACACATTGTGTCCTTCTCCCATACCTCTGAATGGATACCATCTCTGCAAAGATAACAATTTCTTGTTTTAATTATAGCTAATTTTAATGTTTTTATTTAATTAGATAGCTTTTTTTTGTCGACTTATAACATGTGTAAGCAGTATTTAAAGGATTAAACCCCCACTTTTCTCCGCCAGTCAACAAGATTTAAACGGATCTCTGAGGACGTTTCCTGTGAATGATTCTGAAAAACCTTTCAGATAAAACAGAAGAGGAACAGGTATATATATATATATATATATATATATATATATATATATATATATATGGCATAAAAACATATTTTCTATCAGTGTTAAAAATATTTAAACCTTTCACTGATTGAATCTTTAACCAGATGCTGGTTAAGGTTGGCCCCTAAATGATTCTGAGTGTTCAGATAAAAGGGCCTGGTACCACTAAACTGTCATTACTTAACCTATGATGCTTTCTGTTGTCATAAGTTAAGATATTACATCTTATTTAAATGTATATATGTATGTTTTGAAATAATGTTAATGTTCACAAGGATTTTTGAAGCACATATCTGTTAAAATAAGCTGTGAATGTTTAGTAAAACTAAAAGAAACTATTTGGCTGCATAAATGCTGAGTAAACGCTATAAGCTGATAAGTTATAAGTACGGTAAATGAAGTTAAACAGAAATCCTTTCATGGTTCAACTGTAAAAGACTAATTAAAATAGTTAAATGCTATACTGGAAATTCACTCAATACATTTCAAATGCTAGCAAAAATGATGGTGAGCAAACAGGAATTTTAAGCTGAAGGGGATGGAGTAAAGTAGAACATAGAATGGCAAAAATTGTGACAACTGTTTGAAGTCTAAAGGCAGGTATTTGCTCAGAAATTGAATTTTAAGTTCACTGTTTTTACATGTTTAGTTAAAGACATATTTTAAAAGAGAGCAAAGATCACCACGGTCATGACATGGAAACATCTTTTTAGAGTGGTGTGCACATTTTTTTATTGCACAAAGCTTATAAATCCAGTGTTTAACTGTTTACACCCATTGTCATTTTCTTCGAGAGATCTGACCCACATACAGAAGAACACTCAGAAGAACAACTGAATCAGTGAAAGGTGTTTTATTTACAAATGGTGATGATGGAACATGAACGGTAGAATCAGTTGAACGGCTTACTAAGTGAGGGAAGTCAGGTCGCCAGGGGTAGAGGGAGTCGGGACCCAGGTGTGCGAAGCGGAGAAAATCCAGATGGTTTACTTGAGCTGTAGAGTGAGTTCTGGGGAGTTCAGGAATTAGTTCAATGTTCAGGTACTTGCGTTGGAGGGTGGACAGGGTATGCTTCTGCCTTGGTTCAGGAGACGGAGGATAACAGGAAGCTGCCAGCTTGGTACTTGGAAACGAAATCCAAACGAAATCCACCAAACATAGGTCTTCTCGATCATCCAGAAACTTCTGGAACCGAAGTCAAAGTTCAACGAAGAATGTTCATAAGGTTCAGATTTCTGCCTGCGAAGGAACATAAATAACGTCACCTTAAAGACAAAGAACCACGCATATAGCTTGGAAGTGGCTGAGCTTGTTACCACAGAAGGCAAACACTCTGGCCTCAAAGTGCTGGCAGCCTCCTGCTTAAATAGTTCTCCAATGCAATCAGCAGATCAGTTGCACCATTCACCCAGCACACCTGAGAAACTCCAGCACCATCTGGAAACTGAAAACAAAAGTGCAGACAAAACACAAACACACACACTGAACCCAAAACCCCGACACCCATGGCCTGATATTAAGCTGAATCAACTTTGGCAGCCATTACAGCTCCAGGTCTTCTTAGGTATGTCTCAGTCTAAAGGTTTGAAACGTCTCAAGCCGGGGAGGCCAGACCAAACCATCGAGTGCCAGAGCCCGGCCACCCCAGAACGGGCCACGTGTAGGGGCACTAAGTAAAATAATAAACAGATAATGTTTGTCCATCTAAAGCCCACTGATGGCCATTGTTATACTAAAAACCACCACGATTGGGATACCTCTCTCTGTCAGATTAATTATAACCATTGGAAAAAAGAAGGGGTCATACAGGTAGCAGATTATATTATTATTAATAATAATAATAATGTTTGTCCATCTAAAGCCCACTGATGGCCATTGTTATACTAAAAACCACCACGATTGGGATACCTCTCTCTGTCAGATTGATTATAACCATTGGAAAAAAGAAGGGGTCATACAGGTAGCAGAAATGGAGGGTGTGTTTGCACCTCAACCATAAATGAGCCGGTTTAGGCTAAACCTGACTGTATGATGGAGCTAGATCATTAAGGGCTTTATATGTGAGGAGGAGAATTTTAAATTCTATTCTGGATTTAACAGGGAGCCAATGAAGGGAAGCTAAAATAGGAGAAATATGATCTACCTTTTTAATTTTCATCAGAACTCTTGCTGCAACATTTTGAATCAGCTGAAGGCTTTTAACTGCATTTTGTGGACATCCTGCTAGTAAACAATTATAATAGTCCAGCCTTGAAGTAACAAATGCATGGACTAGTGTTTCAGCGTCACTCCTGGATAGGATATTTCTAATTTTGGCAATGTTCCGGAGATACTCGTACTCGTACTTGTACTCGTACTCGTCGTCTTCCGCTTATCCGGAACCGGGTCGCGGGTGCAGCAGACTCAGCAGAGACACCCAGACGTCCCTCTCCCCAGACACCTCCTCCAGCTCCTCTGGGGGGAGCCCAAGGCGTTCCCAGGCCAGCCGAGAGACATAGTCCCTCCAGCGTGTCCTGGGCCGTCCCCTGGGCCTCCTCCCCGTGGGACGTGCCTGGAACACCTCCCGAGGAAGGCGTCCAGGAGGCATTCGGTATAGATGCCCGAGCCACCTCAACTGGCTCCTCTCGATGTGGAGGAGCAGCAGCTCTACTCTGAGCCCCTCCCCAAAGGCCGAGATCCTCACCCTATCTCTAAGGGAGTGCGCTGCCACCCTACGGAGGAAGCTAATTTCAGCCGCTTGTATCCGGGATCTCGTTCTTTCGGTCATGACCCAAAGTTCATGGCCATAGGTGAGGGTAGGAACGTAGAACGACCACTAAATTGAGAGTTTCGCTTTTCAGCTCAGCTCTCTCTTCACCACAACGGACCGGCACAGCGCCCCCATTACTGCGGCAGCCGCACCGATCCGTCTGTCGATCTCCCGCTCCATTCTTCCCTCACTCGTGAACAAGACCCCGAGATACTTGAACTCCTCCACTTAAGGCAGGAAATCCCCTCCAACCTGAAGAGGACAAGCCACCCTTTTCCGGTTGAGTACCATGGCCTCTGACTTGGAGGAGCTGATCTTCATCCCAGCCGCTTCACACTCGGCTGCGAACCGCCCCAGCGCATGCTGTAGGTCTTGGCTAGAGGGGCCAGCAGAACCACGTCATCTGCAAAAAGAAGAGACGAAATCCACTGGTCCCCAAACCAGACCCCCTCCGGCCCTTGGCTGCGTCTAGAAATCCTGTCCATAAAAGTTATGAACAGGACCGGTGACAAAACGCAGCCCTGCCGGAGTCCAACATGCACCGGGAACAGGTCCGACTTAGTGCCGGCAATGCGGACCAAACTCCTGCTCCGCTCGTACAGGGACCGGATGGCCCCTAATAAAGGGCCCCCGATTCCATACTCCTGGAGCACCCCCCACAAGGCATCACGAGGGACACAGTCGAATGCCTTCTCCAGGTCCACAAAACACATGTGAACCGGTTGGGCAAACTCCCATGAACCCTCGAGTACCCTGTAGAGGGTATAGAGCTGGTCCAGTGTTCCACGGCCGGGACAAAAACCACACTGCTCCTCCTGAAGCCGAGGTTCGACTATTGGCCGGACTCTCCTCTCCAATACCCTGGCGTAGGCCCCTTACCAGGGAGGCTGAAGGGAGTGTGACCCCCCGTAGTTGGAAAAAAACCCCCTCCGGTCCCCCTTCTTATGAAAGGGGGACCACCACCCGGTCTGCCAGTCCAGAGGCACTGTCCCCGACCTCCATGCATTGTTGAAGGGGTGTCAACCCCATGACAGCCCCACAACATCCAGAGATTTGAGGTACTCAGGGTGGATCTCATCCACCCCGAAGCCTTGCCACCGCGGAGCTTTTTAACCACCTCGGGGGACTTCAGCCTGGGTGATGAAAGGAGCCCAGCCCCGAGTCCCCCCCCTCTGTTTCCACCAGGGGAATGCGTGATGGCAGGATTGAGGAGATCCTCGAAGTACTCCTTCCACCGCCCGATAAGCCCCCAGCCGGGGGTCAGCAGCCTTCCCACCCCACTTAAAAAAGTGTTGGCGAAGGGGCACTGCTTCTCCCTCCTGAGGCGCGGAGGTTTGCCAAAATCACTTGGGGCCCGGGCCCGGGGTAGTCCTTTCTCCCGGGCCCTCACCCGGAACTCCTCCCAGGCCCCGGGGTTTTTTTGCTCTGCCACAGCCCGGGGGCCGCAGGCACGCTTGGCCCTCATGGTACCGTACCCGTCAGCCGCCTCAGGAGTCCCACAACCCAATCACAGCCGATAGGACCCCCTTTTTCAGCGCGGGGCATCCCTTTTACTGCCCGGTGTCCCCCACCGGGTTCTGGGTTTTGCCGCCCCCGACAGGCACTGCAGACCTTACGGCCCCCAGCTACGGGCCGCAGGCATCAACAATAGATGCGGAGAAAAAGGGCCCAACCGGGACTCTTTGTCTCCAACATCCCCTGGAATCTGGTCAAAAGCTTTCCCGGAGGTGGGGGGTTGAATACATCCCGGCCCGGGGGGGGCTCCGCCAGGCTTTCCAGCAGACCCTCACTATGCGTTGGGCCTGCCAAGTCTGTCCGGCTTTCTCCTCCTCCAGCGGATCCAAAACTCACGACCAGGTGGTGATCAGTGGACAGCTCAGCCCCTCTCTTCCCCCCCGGGGGC